>JASTWQ010000359.1:0-202637 GCA_035220615.1 Leptothorax acervorum | reverse complement strand
TTTTGGGGGTTAGTACTAGAAGACTTTAATAGTTTACGAGGAAGAGAAGATATAGGAGGAAAATTTTTATGTTACGAATTGTCCCAGCAACCACGCAAACCTTGGATTGTAAATAACTTATTTTAAAAGTAAAACTAAGTTACCAGTGATTACACCGGTATCTTTAGGGTAGTTCTTACAAGAAATACAAAAATGAAGATTCTTTAGTGAAGCGGTGAAATAAAAGATAAATAATACTAAAATGTGTCTCGACAGTTTGAAATAGTTTTACAGCTTGAGACATATATATGTATATATATACATATTTATATATATATATCAGTATAGACATCGTTAACTTTACATAGTAACAGCTTTTGCTGCGACTGTTGAACGTTTCTGATTTGCAGATTAAATAAACGAATAAAAAACTATGCTTCGTTGCACTGAAAATAAAAAAAAAGACGAGAAACCAGGATGGTTTAACGTGCCCAATCATAATAATTATAAAAGAGCCGAAAAAACAATAATTACCACACCAAACCAAAACGTATGTACAAAACCTTAACAAATATACGGTAGTACAATATTAAGTGAGAGACAAAATTGCGATGTTTTTATTGTTTATAAATTGCAACAATTACGGAAAAAATGATTTGCAAAATAACGAATGCTGTTTCTGTAACTCTTATTAGCGATAAAATTAATTTGTTCAAATTTAACGTACTAAATTTAGAAATAGGTAAAGGATTTATATTAATAATGCAAATACCCAGTGGACTGTAACGCCAATAAATCGTCGATTCATTCCCGTCCAAATATCCGCCGTTGTGCAAAAATGTTTGTTCGTAGAAATCGCGTTTCGAATTTTTGTCAAATTTTCCGTGCATATAACGTCGATTTTCGAGCCAAGTGTACGCCTGGACATATGTTTCACGGAAGCATTGCCTGCTTTTATTTTTAAATCTAGAAATTTGAGTATATTATATTGTGTAGTTTGCAGTGTTATATGCATTAATTTATACGTTTGACGATTCTATAAAATTTTTTTGCGGAATATTTATTTTGTGTTTACCATCAAACATTCTGCGAAATGCTGGCATCTCCACAGTTTGCAACGGCGCTCCACTTTCTAGAACGTAGTACGAAATGTTACGATCTAACTGCTCTTGGTTGAACGAACATGTTGTGCGTTTATAAACAGGTGGTTCCTTATTATTCAATCGCTGCCGTTTAATTTTCTTATAATCTTTGTATTGGTCGTACAACGTGACATGTCGTCTCTACAAATTTATAACACAAAATATTACATTTTTTTTAGGCAACCCAGTGCGTAACTAAAGTGCTTTTGTTTAAAATTATCATAACGTACATGTTTACATACTCTTAAATGTGTTGTATAGTTCGAAGATACTGTGAGTCTATCAGTTATAGCTTTCTCCGGGAACACATGTCTTGCAAACAGCTACAATATTACCGTCAGGCGTAGATTGTTTGAAGTTTACTTTGAAGTATTTGCCGTCCAAATAGGGCCTTTTTGCGCACGCAATACGAAAAGCTTTTTCTTCCTCGGGGATATTCTCAGGAACATTTGTGGGCAAATACTCGTCAATTGACAACTGGCTCAAGGAAGCTATATTATTATCGATTCCGGACAGTGGTTGATTGATATCCCCCGGATCATCAACGTTGACTGGAGCCGCCTCTGGAGCCGCCATGTTCGATATCCTATCATATTTGCATTTTATAGTTTCAATAATAAAGTATGTGTCAAGATGTCAACAAATTTAAAAGAATGTAGAATTTTAAGCTTATCGATGTAGATAGTTGAGTTTATTCGGCATTTCCATTTAACGATGATTAGCCTATACAGTCATATCCAAAAGTTATGTTTATTAACCCCTCACGTACGGGAGACTGTTTGTCGGCAGCGTACGGCGTTGGCTGTTCTTGCTGATGACAACAATACGGATGTGTGTAATGAATTTCTCTTTGTCCATCAAAGAAATAACATTTCAAGGTTACTCTACAAATTTTTTTAGAATTGTTTGACTATATTTCATAGCCAAACGGATAATTTGAAGGTAGTGACTGGTCAAAAATGCCCGATGTATGTACCGCCGTCCATTACCAACAAAGTAATATTCAATAACATTAAAAATCGCTTTTCTTACGTACAGGAGTTTGAGTAGATTAAAAAATGTACTATGTATTAATGCTATCTCAAAGAACATTGCGGCTAGAATAAGAAGCTAGAAAGTTAATGAAATCAAAGAATAAATGGTATATAATAGTCATAGGAGAAAGAGGAATTATAAGCTATATATGTATATATAGTTTATAATATACATTACATATATAAATTACACAAAAAAATTTCCTAAAACCATAAAAAGTTTTGTATTGTAGAATAATAAAAATCATTATATTTATATAGTAATTAATTGATAACTACATGATAGGAATAGAAGGAACGAAAATCTGTATTTATATGACTGATACATGCGCACACGCGTACGCACATATACATGCAAAAAAAAATAATATGTATAATTTGTATTAACTTTTAAATATTATTATTAGCTATAGAAAAGAAATATTATGCGTCCGTTTCGGCGGTTGTATTAGCAGTAAAATTCTATGTTGAAAATAGTAAATTGGATATTTTGGTTATAAGGACGTTTAGAATAAGATAATAATGTCAAACAGTGCTATATGATTTATTATAAATTTATGAACATTAATTTAAAATAATTAATTAGGAAGCAAAACGAGTTGTCTCAAATTATTTATAAAGGAATAATAAAAGTAAATTTATCTAGGCATAAAAATATGTCTAGCTTGAGTATCGAAACTTAATAATAAAAATAACGTTGTCTTTTAACAAATTATATATTACTTTTTAATTACGTTAATTGTTACCTATATAAAGTGAGTCCAGTATTCGATATGCCGTCGCTCCAAAAATGTGGAATTGCAACGTGATCCATTTTCGAAATCTTCTTCAAGTTTTTCCATTTGGATTCCAACAGCGCTGTAACTTTTTCAACAACATTATAAGCAAATTCTAGATATTGTTTTACTTTCGGTCTGCTCAATACGGAAATTCTTCGGTTAGCATGAACATAGCTGAACTCGTTCAGCGTAATCGCCACGAGATAAGTATGTATCGGAAGAGTTGTTTCTCAAAATGCGTCCAACGCATCTCGAGTTCATTCGCACCTGCAACTATTTCTCGGCATATTTGACAAGACCCTATACTTGTAAAATATTGAGGTTCTGTGTATGTACATCGCAAGCGAGCAATCTCGAAATTCCCAAAAAAACGCCCTGGAAAACCAAGGGATGAAGACGCTGATCGGTAAGTGAAATATCGAGGTTCCGTAGTAACCTATGTTTTGCGCAAGGATGTAAAGAGTAACTGTGCAAGAGTGTGTTCAGATCGGTCGAATAGTTTAGGAGTGTATAAAGAACAAACAGACTTAAAAAACACCCGGGAAAACAAAGGGATAAAATCGGTAATCGGTAAGTGAAATATCGAAGTTCTGTGCGTACATCGCGAGCGAGTAATCTCGAAATTCCCGAAAAAACGCCCGGGAAAACCAAGGAATAAAGTAGCTGATCGGTAAGTGAATAATCGAGGTTCCGTAGTAGCCTATGTTTTGCGCAAGGATGTAAAGAGTAACTGTGCAAAAGTTCGTCCAGATCGGTCGAATAATTTAAGAGTGTATAAATATATAATTCTTTAAAATTTGATTGACATTTCAAATTTCGGAGAATTCGTACATACATAGAAGCTTTATGAAGCTGAGTCTAATCAACCAAATCTTAAAGAATTATATATGAAATAGAGGTAGAAAAGACTGAAGAATATAATATAATTAGAAAAATTGCCAATAATTAATACTAAATTGTCAAAAAACATCAATTTGTGAAAAATCTCAGTTATTGAGACTTGAGATATGTAGCCCTTAAAGGTTAAAATTTTAAAATATTCGCAATTTTTCTAATTCTATTATATTCTTCAGTCTTTTCTACCCTTATTTCATATATAATTGGTTAAGATTTGGTTGATCAGTTCTGGAGTTATAGAAATTTCAGTAAATTTGGCACAGACATACATACGGTCATTTTTTTAAATGGCAATTTTTCAACGTTTTAGAACATTCTGAACACATTGGCGTCAAAAACTAAAAAACAATTTTTTCTTTGGTCTTTTCTACCCCTATTTCATATATTTTTCTTTAATATTTGGTTGATTAGACCTAGCTTTATATGCGATCAAAGGTCCATATACGAAGTTTATGAAAACAAAGCTTCCTCTATGAGGAAGCAAAACTGAGAAAAATCTTAAGTAAAATAATTGCGAAGATAATTTATGGTTGAATGAATCGAATATCAGGAAGAAGCGTAATCTGATACTGTGAAATTGAAACTCAACATTGTCACATTTACTTAATTATATTTTATGAAAAGCGTGCAGTTCAGCGTACAGCGATGTATATATAATTGACAGCAAGAATAATTAAAAGAGATACAAAAGTATATGAAATATTAATATAATATTTATCTTATAGAGCGTTTAATCCCTCTAAAATACTTAATTGTTGTCAAAGGTGCCGATAAAATCTAAGGGCAAAATCATGATTAGATAATATATTAAAAAAACATATCAAGAAAACTTTTTTTTAGAAATCTAACGATTTATTTAATCCATATCTCACGAATTTGAATATTAAATAATATACTAAGGCCGGTATTCATAGTCGGATCTTATATTTAAGACCGTCTTAAGTACTGTCTTAAAATGTCATGAACCAATCACAGAGCCGTATTACCGTCTTAAGACATTACTTAAGACGGTCTTGAAGTAAGTTTCGACTATGAATACCGGCCTAATATTGATATATTTTCGCATTACTACTTTATTTCCGCATGATGTTCGACGGCAAAAAGACCGAGACCAACCGAAACGAACCGAGACCAACCGAGACCACGCGTTCCAAAACTCATCGATAGAAAACGTCTCAACAACTGTTGATAGCTGTCACTTGTCAGCTGTCACTAGTGTCACTGCGCTTTGCATGCTCCAGGGCTCTAGAAACCAGGTTCTTCCGGTACCAGTCATGTTACGCGTAACAACAATCGAAAATGGACCCGATGCTACTGAAAAATAAATTTCGCGGTACGATGCTGGGCGTTTTGGTCGGCGATTGCCTCGGAAGCCCGTACGAAGGCTTAACAACTATATCGGGTCGCAAAAAAGTCTGGTTGCAGGAACGGCTGAATAAATTGTGGGACACAAAGTTCAGAGGTTAGGTCGCGAAAGTCTGTAGTTTTATAATAAAACCGGCTTGCATGCGATGTAACAACTTTAACTTGGACTCGATATTAATTTGAATCCTGTCCTCAGTATTTATTTGTAGGTCTATGTTAATATTATTAGTATATTTATATATAATTATACATATGATGTATCAAAACTGTCACATTTTCTCCTCTTATAATCTTTACAATTAAACAAAACAATCGAGAAGTAACTCTGAAATTTCCTATGTATGCCTTTAATTTTTTATAGAATTTTTAGAGAATTCTTAATTGTGTAGAGCCTGCCATGGGGTATACAGATGATTCAGCAATGACTCGCTCCTTAGCTGAGTCATTGATCGAGAAACAAGATCTGGATATTGTTGATGTAGCTAAACGATTCGCAAAAAGTTATCATGAAGAGCCGGATCGTGGTTACGGAGCTGGTACTGCAACCGTTAGTTTTTTTTACTAATATACATTAATCAATAATTTATAGCATATATACACTGCTCAACAAAATTAAAGGATCACTTAAAATCAGCGCTAAAAAGGACCAAATTCAAAGTTACGTATCTTTGTGAAAAATGATCGCAGAGCGATGTTTAAAAAAGCATTTTAAAGCTTGAACCCTCAGCTTTCGAATGCTTCAAGGCTCGTTTCGATAATGCTAATACCGGCGGCACAATACAGTTTTTTATTTAAAAAAAGCCTTAAAATGCACTATTCACTTCAAATTGTCATAACTCTTCGCATAACTCAGTGAAAAAAATGGTAGCGTAATGATTTAAAAAAAATTTTAAACAGGAAATGTTAAATTTTACGATACAATCAATAAAATTTGGAAAATAAATTTTGTTCTCCCCGTACACGTCATCAAAGTTGAAGTTTATTCTTCAATTCTGCAAGGTCTATTTTAAATTAACGCCGTTTGTAGTAAAATCTTCACAGAGAAACGCTTATAAAGCTTAAATCCTCAGATTTCATATGCTTCAAGGCTCGTTAAGTGATATTCTTATATATCCAGAACTTTTCTAATATGCTAACGAGTTGCGGTTGGTGTAATTTGATTGATTTTATCAATTTAATTATGTGATTGTGCTGTTCTGAATTTGGTCGAGACTGCGTTTCAAGTCCGAAAGTAACGACGCGTGGTTTGCCAAGGCGAAGAATTACATGTAAAATTCACGCAAATAATATTATTAGGCAACCAAGATCCAGTTCTGACCGTTTAACGGCTTTTTCTTTTTGATTGTATATTATATACGGTCGTATTTCACTTACTTATTAATATAAACAGTTTATCTCAAGATTTTAGTTCTTTCCTCGATTTATAATAAAACTTCACATTCTTTACAAATAATACAATACAAAGCTTTTCGTAATTTTCTTTTTTTAATTATAATTGTTTTATAATTATAATTTATAATGAATACTAACAATAAGTTTCAGTACTCTCTTATCCAAATAGGTACTTAAGGAATGGAAGAAGCACGTGGAGGAGACAAATGTAAAGATTCCAGCAAAAAATTTATTTGACGGTCTAGGTTCTTATGGCAACGGCGGTGCAATGAGAATTGCACCTGTTGCGTTATTTTCGTACAACAATTATGACAAACTTTTATATTGTGTCAAAGAAGCGACGGAAATTACACATGCACATAAGCTAGGGATAGACGGCGCTATTTTACAAGTAACTGCAAAGCAATTTTTATCAATAAAAAGATACAATACATATCTATATACAATATATTTCTGTATTAATAGATATCTGTCACAAAAGTCCATTATTATCACAGGCTATAGCAATTCAACAAAGTCTATGTTTAGATCCGAGCGAAGAATTGAATGTTACCAATTTTGTTGACGACCTCATAAACAAAATGGATAAAATTGAGGGTGATACAAGGTATGTTTTACATTGCGATACATATTATTACATTTAGACAGATATTAATTATAATGTATAAATCATAGCGAATATAAAGAGCGACTAAATATAGTAAAGAATCTACTTTCTGAGGATGGGGATGATCCTAATGAGCAAAAGGTAGTTGAACAACTGGGTGTTAAGGTCAGAGCTTTAGAGTCAGTTCCTACCGCGATCTTTTGCTTTCTAAGAGCACAGAGGCGCATAAAAGGGATACGAACTGATAATCCTCTCAGAAGAGCAATTCAATATGCCGTAAGTTATAAATTTTATAGCGAAACCTATCATGGATCAAATTATTATTACCGATTTTGTATAGCAAAATATTTGAAAATGCCACTTACATTATCACGTCTTTGTCATTATTTTATAGATCACTTTGGGTGGCGACACAGACACGATTGCTAGTATGGCCGGTGCGATAGCAGGTGCTTTCTACGGCTACGAAAAGTTCAGCGTACTGCTCCTATCGCATTGCGAAGAATGGGAACGATTTCGAGAAATGGCTGATAAGTTGCTGGATATAGCAACATCCATTGATATAAATAAATGAATAACATATATTTAAAAAGGTATATATTATATGAAAAGTTGTGGGAAAATTGTTATTGAAATAGTATTTCAATCAAGTATCATTGTTATGACATTTAACAATTACAAATAATTACTAACAGTTTTATTAATGCAAAAGGTTGTATATTCGATGTTCTTTTGTGTTTTATTTATATATTATTTACATCGCTCTCTTACGAGCTTCATTCAACAATTTACCATTTGGCATACTAGGTGGGCATGTTTTTTTTTTACTAAATATCAATTTATAATTACAACACACATTACCATTTATATTTTGCTATTTTATGTATTTCACATTCTCTCTCGTCCACGTATTGTTAACATATTTCATTTTTGATACAAGGAATAAAGAATATATCTGGTAACTGGTTATTTGGAAAACAAATCTGTATGACTAGTAATTTTTCGCAACACTACCATTCGCTACGAAATTGGACCTACATCGGTATAATCACGCTTTTATTGGACTTACAATAGAAGTGGAAAATAATATCAATATTTCATAAGTTTCGTGTAAATAAGAATATGGGGGAGCAGAGGAGGAGAGAAATTTCGGAAACCGCTTGAATTCTTCCGTTCCAATCGGTTCCATTCTCTCAACGATCACAGAGATTTTAAATATAAGCATGGCCGCGCGATCAGTCTGTAACTCTATCAAAGCGCACGTTAAAAGTGCAAGTTCTGTTATATGTACGTCAATAATCCAATTAAAGATAGTAATTAGTATATGGCAACGATATCATAAACGATGTCTCTTATACAAAGCTATAAAAATTTACCAATTGTTCATCAATATAAAACAATCACTATTTCTGCAATAATGTCACATTTTTACCGCACATATAATATGTTTCACTTTTAGACACTTTTCCCCTGAAGTATCCAACTTACAATCACATTTTTATTCATTATATGAAACGGACATTTAGATACTCTCAAAAAGTGCGGAGACTTTGGGTAAAAAAAATAAAAAGATAAAATTTTCAAAGATTAATCAATATAAAGATCAGACAAATACTTAATAACTCTCTCTCGATCTGTCTTACTAAATTAATATGATATATCCTTGAACGCGTCAACTGTCGGATTCTCAGCCGCAGCTCTACGTATCTATATGCAGAATACAAATAATTTAAAGATTATATACTCTAAACAGCAAATATGAACACAACGAAGACGTCGTAATAACACTCAACAGGGTACGCAGTTATAACGTAGACAATACTCTTTTGTACTCGCGTACATTCGATTTACAAAAAATCTTTGGGAAAGGCGCTTATGGAAAAGGTACGTTATAGTTAAACCATTAATATAATTTATATTCGTAAAGTTCTTTTGCCTATGGTCGAATCAAAATCTTGAAGTCTTGTTTTCTTGTAAAATTTGTAAAATATTGAAAAATGCATTTTCTCGTAATAGCGAAAGTCTTGTGACTTCGTCCATCGATTGTAGCGAAAGACTACGGTTGTACTAGCAACGGACCTTGCGCGAAATTGCAAGCGAAAAGGATAAAATATTTTCCTAAGTAACGCGAAACGTGTGTAAAACGACAGTGTTTATAATAATATTAATGGAAGTGGCGCACAACATAGTTCTAAATTTTCACGTTACAAATTTTAACGAGCGCGCGATTTCTCCGTTTCTCTGAAATAGTCTCACCAATAAAAGTCCGCCGGGAATCTAAATTTGTCTAAAACATTTTAAAACGTTCCTTTCAATATCTCAGTCTCTATTACCTTCAAAAATATTGCCTATAATATATATGTATATATATCGATTTCAACATTTCTAGTTGATCGCGTAAAACGTTAACGATATTCCGGCAATAATAGAAATAACTTGAGTTTTCGCATCCATAAAAAAATGTTATCATAAAAAATATTAAGGAGGAATATCTACAATTTAAGCTTTACTCAAATTATGCAATTATACTGAATAGGTATATATCTTCTGCGCGCAAATTTGACTTAATTGTCATGTAAGTAAACGCGTGTGTATACAATATTGTTATTTTTTTAGACGACCATTAAATGGCCTTTAGACTTCTGTACCGCTTTTAATGTTTATTATCTCGTGTCTTGATTTGTCGAGCGAAATTTGCAACCAAAAGAGCAAAGTGACGTAGAAAGACAATTATCTTTTTCGGTGGGAAAATTTGGAAGTTCTGCGATTAATCATGATTCCACACGGTGCAGTGTTTAATCAAACACACAAGCTAAGATTTGTACGAGGCAATTTCCTATTCTAGCGCAAGTTCTTTGCCCTTGACTGGCACATTCTCTCCTTCGATTTTTCCGATTATCCTGTCGCTCTTTTTTACCCGGCCTCAACATGTTGCAGTCCCCGTCCTCTCGTTTATACGCTATCCTGGGCGCGTTGGACAATCTGGACGGATGAACGGCTGCGTTACTGCGAAACTGTGGATTTAAAAAAAAAAAATCTATAAGCTTTACCTTCTTTGATCAAGTATTATTATTAAACACGAAATTAATCAGACATACGGAACAAATAAAAAATAACAAGCGTATTAAATAAATTAAACTAGAATAATTTTACTTGACGACTTTGCGATTTATGTAATTGACTGATATTTTTACGTGTTTTCCGAGGAATAAAACGGTGAAGAAATTCCCGATTAGGGCACGTATGCTTACGTTATCATTTTTCGAACTCTCGGGATGCCTGAGTATTTTAGAGACGATGTGAACGCACTCCTCGTTGGTCAGGATACCGCTCGCCATAGGGCCGCTGACGAATTCCCGGTCGTTCATAAGAAGGTACCGCACGCTAAAGCAGACGTCATCCGTGAGGACGGCTCTCTTGTTGACCGGCAGGGGCTCGACACCCTGTCTCCTACACTCGGCCGCGGCCCACCTGTCCAACGCGGCGAAGAGGATGCACTCGCTGGTGATATTCAGAGTGTTGCGGCGCGCTAATTGGGCGACCTCCTCGGCGCTAAGTTCCTCGAAGTGCTCCTGATTCAGCACCCGCGCCGGATTCGAGTCGATCACAGACAGACACTTGAGCAGAAGATCGGTGCACACGACAGCTGCAACGTGAACGAATATATCTAATTTCATCGCTCTCGAATACTCTCTGATACCAAATCACTTTTATTCCATTTTTATTCATCTACACTGTTAAAGTTGTAGTGTGAAATTATACTCAATTTGTGTGTGTGTGTATGTGAGTCATTTTTAACCATTTCTACAGGTCGCTACTGCTCCTTAACTCAATATGTTGATTTAACTGAAACAATCCCAGCTAGCAAAAAGCTTCTAAAAGACGCCTTAAAAACGTTTAAAAGACGTATAAAGAACGTCTGAAAAATTACGTCGTCTTTCAAACGTCTTTGTAATGTTTTTAAGACGTCTTTCAGAACTTTCTGCTAGCTGGGATGTTAATTTAACTAAACCAATGGAAAATAAAACTGTTAAAATAATAAATCGACACACATATGATAGTTAAAAATATTATTTAACTCAAGGTATATTGGTTTATTAAATTTCATCCTTTAATATTTAATAGTGGTACAGCCTTGAAACTGTTCTCAAAGAGACGAAGGGCGCACCTATTACACCGGCGTCGTCCCCGGGCGGCGGTGGTGCCGAGGGCGAATTCGGCGATCTGTCAAAGCCGGGATCTCCCTCCCGCAGATCGTTCGCGTAGAGCCCGAGGCCCTGGTAAATCTCGAGCACGGTCGACGGTGTAAGGTGCTTCTCGAGATACTGCACGGCGAGTCGCGCGAGGCCAGGACAAAGGTACTGATGAGCCGCGTCGAGCGTGGCCCTGGCCGTCGAGACCGATATAAAATTCACGGGCTCGTCGTGAAGATATCTACGCAATCGAGACGAGCTATTAGAAACAAAATCGGAAGTTCAAAGGGGGATCATTCTTGACGATTCGAATTCTGGGTTTTTCCATTTTTTTTTTTTTTTTTTTTTTTTAGTATTGTTATTTGTATTTTGAGAACTCTGCTTTCGAACGTCCGATATATCTCGGTTTCTCGAAAGATTATTTTCTCGGAATGAAAAGAGAATTGTAAGACTTTCGCAGGGATAATGTTTACCTGAGAAAATGATCGAATGCCCGCTTATCAACGTGTTGCAGTCGCAACTGCGGTGGTGAATCTGTCGCTGGTGGTGCGAGCGGGCCTGTAAGCATCGCCCGAAACCATTCCGATCTTTTAGCTAGTCGTTCTCTCTCGACGCAATACGTCCACGTATCGCCGGGTAATCCAGCCTGTGTGTTACATAATTTATAACAATTATTACAATAATTCCAAGTTGATTTTCGCTTTAGCAAATACTGAATTAAAAGCTATATTCTACGGCACTCAGCTTTCTTGTAAGAAAAAAGTGGTAATGTTTATATTTTTATGATCTCTTAGTTATACGAAAAAGAAGATAATTGAAATATATGGCATAATATAGTATGTTAAAAAATAAGGAGGCTTATTGAATACAAATTCAAAAAAATAAAAAAATAAAATAATAAAAATAAAAATATACTTTTCCGCTTTATCACTTTATTTTCAAACACTTCAAGCTTTAAGTACCCACTTAATCGATTGTTTTCATAAATAAAAAAATTTCGTATTAAATTCCAAACTAAAAGTTATATTTAACTCGCTGTATTGACGAAAGATTTGCGTTTACTTTTAGAGCGTACCTCAAGCATCACGATATTTTGACGATCTGCGAGTTGCAAACCGCTCTCAGGTGTCATAAGAGGGATTCGAGACATATCTGCTAGATCCTTGTACGACGTCTTCGTAATCAATGGTGGGATCAGGATTTTGGAGTAAATTTTGCTCCGCAGTCCTTGAGACTTTTCGCGCCACTTCTCAGTCTGGATGTGAGAGAACTGTAAGTTGTCGCCTGTGTATAATAAATAAAACTCTATTTAGACATTAAGACGACCGCGCCAAGATTGACTACTGAGTGAAGAAGAAAAGTTTACTTCTTCAAATATATCTTCGTGAGAAGATAGATATAGAGAACTATCGCGGGTAAAACAACGCGAGTATTATTTTTATCTTAACTCGCGGCGCATCGTCGCGTCGTGCCGCACTTTTCAGAAACGTATCCTCCATCAATACCGCGAACAGCGGATCACTTTGTATTTTTTATGAGAATGTCTTTTTCTTTTTCCGATGGCACTGTTCGTGATTCATGGAAACATTATCTCACGGCGGCTTGGGTTCGATTTTTTGCGCGTTTTATCAATCATTACAGTTTACTTTACATCGACTGCCGTGCCAATGTTACGAGACACACAGTATCTAATTTACACATGGGTTTGGCAATGTTTGCGAAAGATAGGATTTTATTTCAATTAGTTATTGATTTTTTTTTTATAATGAAAACAGATAACGCAGCATATAGGTGCTTCTGAGTTTTATACACACATATATTATATTATTATATTATATATTATATTATATTATAATATCAATTATGTGTATATATACATATATATATGTACACAATAGATATATAATAATATATAATTAAATAAATATTATAAAATGTTAAGGAAAGAATCAGGAACTTTTACAGCATGATTTTTGCAAAAGAAATTCTCTATGGATTACAAAATAAAATTGTCGTGTGAGATATTTATGTGCAATCTCTGCAACAAATAAACTTTACAGGTAAAAGCGATATGTTTATTTATCGCAGAGATTACGCAGAAATATCTCATGCAACGAAATGACTCATGATTAAGAAATATTGCGTAAATATGTGAAATATACAGTAACAAAATTAACTGCTTTAACTTGAAAATATTATCTTTATAATTGTAAGTATAATCCCCACATAAATAATAAAAAGGATAAAAATAATAAAAACATTACGATAACTGTGTTTTAAATTTAAATAGCTTTCTGGTAATTTCGTATTTGTCTTTAAATTGATTAATTTTTCTGATATACCTTGCATATTGGCGCGTCCTATTATACCGTTGTACCAGTGAAAAAATCAGCTGGACGCGGATAAACTTATCGAATCAAAGACACGAGAACATCGGGTTTAAGAACAATGTATCTAATGTCGTCCCGCAACATGGAAGATGCACGGTACAATAATGATATCGATACTAATACGAGCGACGATCACTATTAACATGAGTGAGATCTGAGATGCCGCTCGTATTGACAAAACAGCGAGGAATGTTTGATAGCAACGGTATACACGGCTGGCAGTAACTCTTAATTATAAACTCGACAAAGGCTTTACAAGGGTCTCCGTATGGTATTATAATATCTAAATTCGCAAACCTTAATTTTGTTAATATACTCATCGATAGAGATATATACATATTTTTAGATTACAAAGATATAATACAAATAATTTTTTTACATAGAAACATAGATTATGTAAGAAAACAAAAGAAGCAAACATATATAACATACAGATCTGCTTGTCTTACGTCTTACGATTTTTCAAAAGAAACAAAATTAAATGACATACCACTGATTACTCACTACGGTTGAATGTAATTCATTTCGACGATGCCCTCAATTTTTCATTCTTCAAGCGGATTTACATTTTACAAACTATTATTAGGTACTTTCCCGGAGATAATAATTCGCTTTATACATATAGCAACTATATCCTTCGCACTGTTTCATGACGTCGGGAAAAATGATCGGGACGTACTCGCGACACACTCGGCCGGGGAATACTTTGTTTATTTATCATCGACGAGAGCAGAAGAGGACGCGGAACCGATAAACTTCGGGCCGATAAACTTCGGGCCGTTTCTCCATAGGGGAGAAACTCAGAGGACAGCCCTTTCGGTATGAGAAGTCCCGCTTGACTGACAAATCGATCGGTCTCCCGCTTCCACCACAAATGACTCAGATCCTCTCAGAGGAATCGGTTAATGTAAATGCATGTGTGTTTGCGTTTCATCGGCTGCGACGATTGTTTATAAACGTCGTCGACCGAGCGAGAGGGACCGCTGACTTCAAAAACGTCAGGAATGCTCGTACCCCGTAAAGAGAGGTCTTATCGATACTCCGAAGCTGCCAGGCTGCGCACTCTGTAGGGAATCGGGGACCGGGACCGAAGTTTGTTTATCCGCACCGAAACTCGAGTCCCGTGTCGAAGAATGCAACATTGATGTCGCGACAGCGACCGCCCGACCAATCGTTCAAAGTCTTCTCGGCGATATCGTTAGCGAGCGAATCGAGCTATTTCGTTAGTGATGGGATTAAGTATCTTACAAGTAGGTTCGAATCAGTTGGCGTAGTTTCGAATTGTCTATGATTACTCCGAAAAAATAAAAGCAACGCTTCGAGTATACTTGAACCTGGATGAAATGGGTTCAAACCTTATATGATTATATATCTCGAAAAACAAGAGTGTTACTTATAGACTCGAATCTAGATCAAATATGTTCGAACTCTTTATGAGTACTCCACTAGAAATTTAATCTGTGAAACATAATATGTATGTGTATATCTCTCTCAATGATACAATGATTACTTATACATATATTATAAATAACATAACATATATGAATGCTACTTGTAAAAAATTCGATTCTTTATATGATAGAAATTACTTATAAATACATTTCGATTCCTGCAGGCACTTTTATTCTAAAATTTGAAACTAACTAATTGGGATTCGATTACTTCGCAAGTACAATGATGTATGAATATTATTTTTTATGAATATTATTTCTTATGAATATTACTCGAATTCAAGGAAATAAAAGTTGATTATTGGATTTGACTCGGATTCTTAAATGCATATAATTGAACTTGAACCCATCTCTATACTTTTCGTACAATAGCTTGCTTCTTGAAAAATGTTTATTTCAGAATATCCGCTTAAAATTAACTCTAAAATATGATTTTATTATATATTTATATTTATAAAGCTCCATTTAATGTTTTTCATTCATCTACAGCTAATTAAAATACTGTCTCGACTATATTTACTGTTTATATCTTGTATTTCTTTAAAAAAATATTTCTTAATTTTTTAATAAGAGAGGGTATCATTTGTGCATCGAATATCTAATATAGAAATAAGAGAATCTCACTACATATGCAATAAATTCGTTAAATCGAGTACTATTTGTTAAATCACATATCGCGTGATATATTCCGCGGTTTGCAGAGAATCAAGAGACCATTAAAAAAATCTGCGAGACAATAAATTTAGAGATGAGAATTCAGATATTCAGAGGATGCTGTCTTAATTGTTATTAAAATTACTTTTTCGGACAAGAGAGCGCGCGAGTTTTCAAGCTGGTCGAAACCGCGGAACAATCTTTCCTTTTTTTCCGGAATTAATATCGACAAGGTCAGTGTCAATGCATGCATATTGCGAGAACAAGCACGTTCTTTTATACTTCGTTTCGCGCTAGTGGACTTCCGGTTAGGATGATTCCGTCGTCGCGAGGAACGCGGATATGCGCACTCCTGATCATCCGGGGAATCGAAAGGTGTTAATCGTCGAACGGCCGAGACGTCGTGGTTCGAATGAATAATTGCCGCGTGTTAAACGATCGCCGATCGGCTTGTCTCGCGGACGACGCGAGATACAGGAAGACTCTAATGATATTCAGGACGGCCGTGAATGAGTTCGTTTGAAGAATCGAGATTGCAAGGTCGCGCGTTGCGGACTCGCCGTGCGAAAATATAAAATGTATACTAAATGCTGTTAATGCGCATGATCAGAAATATGAATAACGGCGGTCATTAATTCTCCGAGGTGCGAATTCTTTTCTCGCGAAAGAAAACTTCCCGCGTGTCGAGCGAATCGTTGAACGAACGTCGCGTTCGCGTATAGCACCTTACACTCCCTAGGATGCGAACGAGAACAGAAGAGGACGGAAGGAATATTTATATCCCGAATTTTCAGGCGGGGAAGAGATGAAACGCCAATCATCATCCTAGAAATAAACGCGAACGTGTGAGTCAATGTGTATTCCTGCGGTATGTTTTACCACCGCGAATTAGTGCTCATATACCAAACTGCATCAATAAAGATTCATATTTCGCAGATCGCTCATGTCGCGTATTACACGCGACACATTTCACGACGGTAACAACGTGGCAGTAATTTATGGCAAAGCGGGGCATCATGTGTGCTACCCTATTATTAAGCATCGCTTCGCTATGAGAATTTCAATGTACGGCGTGTGTTTATAGCTGAGGAGTGGCTCATTGAAACGGTCGTCACGGGTACTCGTAAACATTATTGATTGCGCGTATTAACTGCGTTAAGTGTTATGCCGCATACGAGGGAAAATCGTACGGATGTGCTCAGACTTGAATTTATTAAGGACAAAAAAATTATTGCAACAGTAGCGACTTATTAACAAATGAAGGTTGTCTCTCGTCACGATACATCATTTCTTGAATTATTACCGTAAAAAAGATGTAACGCAACATCGATCGACTGAAAATACTTGGACCTTGCAATCTTCGGAATAAGAAAGTTACACTGCTGCGATAAAAAATAAAATTTTTTTCAGTTATAAAAGATTCGCCAAACATTACATGTTTTCGCTATTAAATATTTATCTAATATTGCGTATTATTAAGAGAGAAAATGTATACAATTAAAATTAATTATGCAATTAAATTAATGCATTTATGAACGAATATAGAGGAAAGTCCCCTATTATGAGATAGGTTCCTAATATGAGATAACAGGGTTTCTTTTAAACTATTAGGTCCTATCTTGGCCTATTAGTTTAAAAGAAACCCTGTTATCTCATATTAGGAACCTATCTCATAATAGGGGACTTTCCTCTATCTATATAATTTCTAGATAATATATTCGCAAAAATATTGTATATAGGTATTGTATATATGTATATATTGTATATGTGCAAAATATTTTATTATGATACGATTTTAATACAACCGGAGTCCCGGTTTTATAATATAAGCGCCCTTGCAAATACCGTGAATGTTTAATGAATCACGGTTTTGCTAAAATTAGATCTACGGAAGATCCATACACGAGTGCTGAATGGCGCCTGACGGAACAAAGCGAAATAATTTAAAAAGAGAATCATTTCTACCGAAAGGAAGAGAACAGCATGTAATTCAAGCATAGCATGAAATTCAAGAAAAATGAATGAATTAAGCATGATTGTACAACCGCGGTGGGTGGCCTTGCAACGGCGAAGACGCATCGACCTCGTATTCGACTTTTCTGTAAAATTCGGCGAAGTTTGTGTTGCAAAAGAGACACGTGCAGTAGAATAATTTAAAAGAAACTCGTTTTTACCGGAAGAGGAGAGCAGAGAATAGCGTGAAATTCCAAGAAAATGAATAAAACATAATTATGTAACCGTGAGATGTGTGCATGGGGCCTCTCGTATCTCGCTCTACAAAATACATTCGGCAAGTGTTTGTTTTGCAACGGAGATAAGTGTGGCTGCGAAGAGGGCGGGGAGGTAACGGGTAGAATTTAATGGAATTTAGCGCAACTGCACAGCGGCACAGGGTTTATGCGAACTGACGACTACGCGAGTAACGATAATTAACTTCAACGGGCACCCGCTCGGCCTTTTAATCCAATTAAAATTAATGCTTTCATTCCAAACGCCCGCATTTCAGCGAGATGTATTGGCGCGATGGACAAAGGGGGTCGAAAATTATAGACATTCTTTTGGGCTTATGTCACTGTGCCATATCAATCTAATCTGTACCTGTTATGGAACAACATTTCCAACAATAGAATATTAAGTATTATTCAAAAACTAGAAATGAAATAAAGCCTATTTACATTAGTACCTATTACTGTTTGAGAAGTTGAAATATCTTGATTGTTCATTCGAAAATCGATGATTTTACATTGTTAACTTCCTTTCGTACTTGTGATGTTGCGCGACTTTATTCCGAAGAATTATGCGTCGAAGTTAACGCGGGTATTCGCTATTAGAATTTTGACGTAACCACGGATTATTACGGCGAACTCAAAGTGTTTGAATACAAAATGAATCGTGAATAGTCAATGAAAAAATTAATTACGGTTCAACGGTAATACCGCTTACCGCAATTATCTGATGCAATCATCGGGGTTCGCCAATTGATTCAATCGAGGAGAAGATGCGAAAAAGAATCTCCCCTTTGCTCGAGTTCGCCCGCATACTTACTTGACCGTTTTTATTCGAACCTAAAGCCAAATTGCCATCTTTAGAAGTGCGCGTTATTACTATACGAGTCGACGTTACAAATTTACAATCTATGTTGATTAAGTATTTTTCAGCTCGGTTTAGCGAACGTTACATGCCCTCGAAGTTTCGAACACTTTCTTTTGACCCTGGTCTATGTATATTACACATGTTCTGATTCGTCGATTCGACTTTTTGTCTTTTTCGTCAAGCTTCAGTAATCTTTCAGTAATCCCGACAGTAAAAGTATAATTAAAGAACTGATACAAGAAAAATAGCTGATGGCATTGAGGCAAGAAACGAAAGTAATATTAGAGTCGATGAATGAGCGTATGGTTACATAATATATGTATCTAGTGATGAAAAAGCGAACCGTACGGCAACGACGACGACGACGACGTCGACAATGACGTTTCTTAAACGTAAATTGTAAATTTGCTGATTTTTGAACTTTGCATTGTAATATCTTCGCTCATAGGTCACGTAGCGAAAAAATAAAGACATTTTTATTACATATCTCAAATCCAAGCTATCGATTGAGCCTACTCAGGACTTAATCGGTTTAGCCGTTATTGAAATTTGATAATCTACGGGTCTCTCAACTCGTCGGCTCGCGTATAGATATACGGTCTGTGTCTCTCTGCGCGTAGGGGAGACCGGGGCGAGATCGACAGTTTTTTTTCGGTGCCGACTTTTAACAACAAAATAAATAATTTTAGTTAAATGTGGTATACCGTTGTAAAGAGTGAACCTTTAGCTGCAAAATTTATATAGGAAATTTTTGTCTACGTCGCTTTGTTTAACCGGTATAGAGCAAAAACGACAACGGTGGAAAAATTGAAATCTCAAAAATGCCGGGGCAGAGTCGTCACTCCATAAATACATAATTCCGATTATGAAAACTGATAGGATACATTTTATTAATTATTTGTTAATAGAAAAATGTAAAAATTTATTAATTAAAGTGTTAAAATGTTTCATCATTTCGTGTTTTTGTGCGTGTGTACGGATTTTATAACTCAAGAACTAATCAACCAAATATTAAAGAAATATATATGAAATAGGGATAGAAAAGACTGAAAAATATAATAAAATTAGAAAATTTGCCAATATTATAAAAGTCCACCCGGGTGCTTACTGACAAATTAGCCCCAAACACAAGTTTCAGATTTGATCGCCCACGAAATATTAGACATCAACGATAATGAAAAAACTACACTGGATTCGTGTTCAGCATGTATTACTCTTTATAATCGCGTACCTCGAGATTTGGAGAGCAAATATTATTGCAGATATTACAAAATTTCCACGCGCAGAAAATTTCACTTTCACCTTCGGAAAACACGTTTGCCCTCGTAAAAATCATAACACGGCAGGTAACCTGCCGAAACTCCGTTGGTCACATGGGTACCATAAGCAGCGTTTACAATGTTAATAGCGAGTTCGCACAATATACAGATTCTCACCCCAAAGACGTTTTCGCCCCGGTCTCCCCTACGCTTGGCGCAAGACACTATCGTGTCTCTTAATGTATTGTATACATAATATATACATGACAATTATGTAAATGTATAAATATACATATTACATAATAATTATATGTAGATAGATAAATGTGTGTGTGTTTGTGTGTGTCGCATATATCTGGAATCTTTGATTGGACTTTTTGTCTCCTTTCGCTTTCTTTCGTCAAGCTCTAGTAATTCCAATAGTAAATATAATTGAAACGCTATAACATATTGAAATGGAACGGGAAACGAAGAAAAGAACTGACGCACGTGAAAAAAACCGTGATTTAAAACGAATAGAACAAATATATCCGTATATATCCGTAATATATCCGTGACAGGCCTTGAGCTGATAATGATAATCTCTTCCTCGGATCGATTTCGTAAAAAGGATCGTAATTGACTTTACTCACACGCGGCTCTCATTTCTTTTCGCAATAATTTATACGCGATGATTTATATCCGAGAATAGCGCAACTTTGGATCCAGAAGAATCTGAAATCGAAATTTCCTCCGCAAAACTCCATTCTTTGATTGTTAATTGTTTAATATTTAATATATACTCTCTCTTTATTATCTGTCATTAATTGGCCGATTATAATTTTATTTGATTTTCATAAAAGTAAAATGTTATTAAAATTATATTTGTCGAAACATTTTTGTTTTCTGTATCGAGATAGCGGTAATTATTTAGATTAACTTACCCACCTCCAATAACCTTGACTTTGACATATGTTGTCAAGGTCACCCTCCTGAGTGACCTTCAGAAGGTTTTAGCCCGCGTTCGTTTTTTATTAAAAAGTTATTAACAAAAAAAGTTTGAAAAATATAGCAGTTATTTTGAGTATTGAAAGACAAACGACTAATATGTATGTGGAAATAGTACATGTATGAACGAAGGAAAGTCATTTAAAGCAGTGAATCGTTGATATATTGAACAGTCTATCTTTGTTAAAGCAGAGAATAATTGGTATAGAAAAGTATATATACAATTTTATGTGTCAGAGAGCATAAATGTAAAGTATTCTCTGCTTTAACTATAATTGTATGATTATAATTGTAAACTATCTTTAACTATACAATTATAATCATACAATTATAGTTAAAGCAGAGAATACTTTATATTTATGCTTTCTAACACATGAAATTGTATATGTACTTTTCTATACCAACTATTTTCTGCTTTAACAAAAAGACTATTCAATATACTAACAATTCGCTGCTTTATAGCAGTTATTTAAAATATTAAAAGGCATAAACGACTAATATGTATGTAAAAATAGTACATGTGTGAACAAAGGAAAGTCATTTAAAGCAGTTAATCGTTAATATATTGAGTAGTCTTTTTGTTGAAGCAGAGAATAGTTGATATAGAAAAGTATATATATATATACAATTTTATATGTTGGAAAGCATAAATATAAACTGTATTTATACTTTTCTATAACATAAAATTGTATATATACTTTTCTATACCAACTATTCTCTGCTTTAAAAAAAAGACTGTTCAATATATAAACGATTTACTGCTTTAAATAACTTTCTTTCGTTCATACATGTACTATTTCCACATACATAGTAGTCGCTTATGGCCTTTCAATACTCAAAATAACTGCTATATTTTTCAAACTTTTTTTGTTAATAACTTATTAATAAAAAACGAGCGCGGGATAAAACCTAATTCTGAAGGTCACTCAGGAGAGTGACCTTGACAACATATGTCAAGGTCAAGGTCATTAGAGATGGGTAAGTTAATCTAAATAATTACCACGGAACTTTTGCGGTATTCCCGCGAAAGAACCGTCATTTCCGAATTAGAAGAAGATAACAACCAACAAGTGTTTTTATGCTCGTTACATTTCACAATGAAGTTTGTATTACTCTCGAAGCAAGAGGAGTTAAGCATGTACATTTTATTCCAAAACACCGTGATAACGAATATTTGACGAATATTTAACAAGATGGCGGAATGTCGTTTAACATGGCCAACATAAGATTTCCATATTGCGTCTCTTTCTCTCTCTCTGTCTCTGTCTCTCACTCATTGCAACTGCAGATGCAGACTCCGCGTTATGACAAAGCAGTCGAGCTGCGAAGGTTCTCCACGCGCGCAATTAGAGGAGCGCCGTAAAGCCGGCATTTACGAGCGTTATTCCGCCGCGCGTATGCAAACGTCTATTAATAATTCGATCTCGTCGTCGTTGCGCATAGGCATGATCGATCGGTCGCATCCCGAGGGCGACAGCGGGGACGGCGAGGGTGGTCGGTCTGACAGGTCTACCGAAGGAACGACAATGTAGAAACGTGCGAATTGAATCGCCACACGTGGCACGTGGCACCGCGCGGCGCAGCTGCGTGCCCTCACAATGGCGAATGTGCGAAAAAATACCGCGTAAATGGTGGACTCTGGTGGAGTCGGCGTCGTATCGTGGAAACCTTGACGCGGTCATCACGTCGGCGATGTAAACGTTGTTGAATTCATGGAAGGGATGCCGTCAAAGATACCACGTCTGATATTTACGAATAGCGCATCTCGGGGCTTTTAGTGATCGCTCTCTTATAGGTCCTCGCGATTGCGACAGGATTTTGCTAAACGGATGAAGACGCGCGCTGTGTTACAAGTAAGACGCGATTGACGTAATCTTTTAATAGAATAAAAAATAAATAAATAAAAGGTAGACAATATTAGGTATCCTCTTAATAAAATAGAAATAAAAAAATAAATTAAAGGTAGATAAATGTCCTCTTACAAGACTTTATTTGGCACAGAGCAAGTGGTATGAGTCGAAGGTGTGTTCGCTGCGAATGACGACGACTGAGAACTAACTCTTACAGTTCAAGGAGGGATCCTCGTTTAAAGAAATTGGTTGAATTTTCGTTGATATGTTAACTAATAATGCAACGCGTTCTAAAACATCGAAAGTAGTGATTGGCGCGGCTTTCTTAAAAGCACAAGTAAAACAGAAAGGTTCGCATATTATGACGCAAAGATCTGTTAAAATGGAACTGGTTTTTATGACTCGGAAGTTCAGAAAAAGGTGAATCGAAAGTTAAAAAAAAAAGGTAAGGGTTTAGGCAGATAGCGGAACTTAGGTTTATTAGGGTTTAGTTTTTAGAAATTTGTCTGGAAAAACTGTTTTGCTGAAAATTTTAGGAATAGAAATCATAATGTGAGAAATGATCGAGTTGCGCCACGTAACAGCTGCGATGATGGAAAAATCGAATATCAGAAGACGCTCGTGAATCATACTACCGTTTTGAGAACAATATTTGAGAAAAAAAAAGAGAGAGAAAGAATGCAGTCACTAAATTTATCAAATTGAAAAAGAGAAAGATGCACAAAAGATCAACATACAATTTTCCTAATCTTTTATAATTAAATTTAATTTATATAATATACATTCAAAAGACTGAAATAGATATTGATTTTTCTTATACATAATTGAGAATTTTTATTTTAACATAGAATTTTTAGGAATCCTTCTCAATCAAACAAAAATGCAAACCATGAGAAAGGGTTAGATATTATATTTATGATTGCAAGATCGAAATTATTTCAACTATTGTGTTTATTATCCTGCCTTAACTATATTTGTTTGTGATGCGATTTTAATTTGAGTGCAACTCCGCTTTTTTGTTATTTTCTCGCTGATAAAAGTTACTATAAAAAATAAAATCAGTTTGTCGTGTGAACCGATTTAGCCGAATTGAATTACTCCAGTTATTAATTCCTAGTAAGCAAAATATGTCAGCATTAAGTTACTATAGAGTAGTATAGCAAATTCAATTAGATATTTCAGTAGATTAGCGCGGATCATATGTATATCACGCATAGTTTATATTCTATTGGCAGAATCTGCTGACATAATCTGACAACAGATTGACAGCAGAAGCCAATTAAGCAGAGTCAAACATTTCATTTAAACGCTTAATGCAGATTTCTCTCGGTTTCTGCCGCATTCTATTACATCTCTGCTGGCATTCTGCCGACAAAACTTTTGCCCCGCGGACACTTCGAAAAATTTTCGTCTTCAATTTGATTATCTGGAAACTTGTTGCTTTTACCTGACACGCGACTCCTCCGCGTTTTCGCGTAGTCCGCATTATCGATCAACAAACGCGTGGCCGTGTCACGATTGCAGCCACCGTCGCTCCGAGTCTTCGCGCTGCACTTCTCGCGGAAGACGAACGCACGTAACTTCTCCATCAACTTGCACTGTACGTAACTGGAGATTCCAGAGATCTGGTGAAAACGTTTAAATGAACGCGCAATTGAGGGCGATCCGTCCTGATCGATATTAACAATACGGTGAATGGTGATCCAGTCCGCGCGCGCGCGCGCGTGAGAAACCGCGTCTCGGCGAAGCCGCACTCTCCCTACTCTCTATCTCGAGATAAAGAGATTTAAGTATAGATCGAGCCGGAGACAACACGAGCTGGCGAACGACGATCGACAAGTGAACCGGTCGCGGATAAGACGCCGCGCTTTTGTCGCTTCAAAATGACGCGACCGGCCGGTATATCCGGTATATCTGCGAAATAAATGAAACCACGTGACTCATCATCCTGCCGCCGCGCTCCTACTCCCAGACTCCCGTTCCCCCTCCCCCCCAGCCTTCCGCCGCGGGAAGAAAACTCGCGTTTGACCTAGAAAAATACGCGGCACCGAGGCGATTCGCGAGTAACGACTCTATAATCTATTTTTTCCCCATATCGTTCGAAGGCGGACAGGAAGCGTGACGACGGATGCGGTGAGAAGTGAGAGGAAGAGGGACGGATAGAGAAGGGGAAAGTGAGAGAAAAGAGGCGAATGGAAGTGAAACGGCGGGGAGATGTTGAAGATGAAAGAAAACCGAAGCGGACAGGTAGTCTATACGCCAGGTCGATTGAGCATTTTTATCCAGGTTGATGGCCAAAGTTAATGTTTTTTTATGTTTTTTGGGTCGTAGAACAAGAATCTGTAAATAGTTTTTCCGTAAGTTGATGCAATAAAAAGTTATTAAAAATTTATTTGTTTAAGTTGCCCTAGCGATCAAACTATACATCCTATAAAAAAATGAACAAGAAAAAATTTGTTCCTTTTTTCACGACAAACAAAATGGCGTTTGAATTTTTCCAAAATCTTGATTTTTGACGGAAATATGTTAATTTTTATTTTTTATTTTTTTCTAAATTTTTAAATTTTTTATATTTCTTTTCGTTTTTGCAAGTTTGAACAAGTTCAGTTTCAACTGTTTTAACGATAAAATTGAGCGCAAGCGCGCACGCCATGTTAGCCTTGTTAGGCGTGCGCGCTTGCGCTCAATTTTATCGTTAAAACAGTTGAAACTGAACTTGTTCAAACTTGCAAAAACGAAAAAAATTTTTTAAATTTAAAAATTTAAAAAAGAATAAAAAATAAAAATTGACATATTTCCGTCAAAAATCAAGATTTTGGAAAAATTCAAACGCCATTTTGTTTGTCGTGAAAAGAGGAACAAATTTTCTCTTGTTCATTTTTTTTATAGGATGTATAGTTTGATCGCTAGGGCAATTTAAACAAATAAATTTTTAATAACTTTTTATTGCATCGACTTACGAAAAAACTATTTACAGATTCTTGTTGTACGACCCAAAAAGCATAAAAAAAACATTAACTTTAGCCATCAACCTGGATAAAAATGCTCAATCGACCTGGCGTATGGACTAAGGATACGCTTCCGCAATAGCGGAAAATTGTCGCGCGAATTTTTCCGTCGTGACTAATTCGATGTAATCGTGCACACCACGCATCACTAGTCAATTTAATTGCCGCTACGGTGATTTATATTATAGCGGTGTAATACAGTAATAATCTTTGGTACAGTAATGGACGCTTCTCAGGTTTTATTTACGTCATTTCGATCATCTGTCGTAAGTTACGAGTTTGGCAAACTCTATGTCCTAAAGTGCAATTATACTGTTAAATTTGTAGTATTAAATTATATTCAATTTGTGAGTCATTTTTAAACATTCCTATATTGGTCATCACTACTCCTAATACTCAATATGTCGTTAATTTAACTAAACCAATGGAGTTAAAATAATACTATTTTGTGTAAAAATAATAAATTTTGACACACATGGTAGTTAAATATAATAAAATGTTAATTAACTCAAGGTATTGGTTTAAATTTCAATCTTTAATATTTAACAGTGCAGGCATGATTTTTTAATAAAGTTATGAGAAAAATGTGGTCTCATCAAGTGAAGTTACATTTAGTATTATAATAGTTCTTATTATTAATTATCCGAAGCAACACAGAATCGTAAACGTTCGTCTACGGATGATTGAAGCTTCGATTGAAATCAGTGCGAATCTGTGCACGTGTTTTCAGAGAAGAGCTTCGAATCGTTAATTTTGTTTAAATACCAATGCTGATCCAAGCGTATCGCAAGTTTTTGCGATATTGCTGCTCGCGGACCGCGTCAAGTGTCACTTTAATACCGTTCGAGTCTGTGACTCACGTGCCGCTGGGAAGCGTTCGAATGTTTAAAAGCCGAGTACGATCGCACGATAAAAAGTGGAGTAAGGCCGCGCGCGGCAATCACGAATGTTAACTTACGAAGGAAAGAGCAACGTTTCCCCGACGTTTCCCGCCAATGTGCGCGCTCGATAACCGATGAAAATTACCGCGGGCGCTTTATCTGCGACGATAATTTCGCGAGGTCGTGAATAATTACCGCCGCACATCGAAAGACGACGGCACCCGTCGTCATCGTCGCCATAATTGTAAAACAAACATGCGAAAATACACGCACGTTCCGTGTCGCGCGGCGCAATTTCCAGCATAAAATACCTAAATTACAAACTGTGCGTTAACATTATCATTCGTTCCATTTCGTAACATTTATTTTTATTACGCCTGTTCTCTTTGGTGACAACCATTTTATTTAACATGCAGTGCACGATCGATATTTGTTTGCGAACTTCTTTATATATCAGTTCCTTCGGAGTTACAAATACCATTTTATTAATTCATCGATTTACGGAAAGAACGGTTTTGCTGAAGTATCTAAAAATTAGATATCAGATATACAGATCTGAAAATAATTATATTGGATCTAAATAATTAATATATTGGACGCTCAAGCTGGTTTGCTAGAACGTCAAGTTCTTTTTGCAGTATCATCATCACGCTTAAGTCCTGCATAATTATTTTGATAGATTAACATAATTATTTTCAAATCTGTCCTAATTTTTATATTTTGGTAAAACCTTTCTTTTCGTGTAAAACGATCAACGTCAAATTTGATAATAAATAGATAAAGTCGTTGAAGAATCATCTGTTTGGGGGAACTTCCAAGAGTTTCGTTTGGAATCACAAACGTCTCATCCAAATAACGATCGTTGACGACACACAATATTGTGATATCGCAATCCGCAGCTGCGAAGCTGCGGGATCCAGCCAGCAAGTTTGTAACAATAGTATCTTATTCCAAAGAGGTGTCATCCGTCAGCCTCGCGGCGCACACGCCGCGATGTTTGCACGTCGAATGACGGATCGGACGAAAGTATTCTTATGCTGAATCGGTTAGGTATTAACTGAGATTTTTATTATTTATCGTGCCGGGGATGAATCAGGTTGCCGAAGCGGCTCGTATGTCCCGCTCGAGCACGCAATATGCCCGGTGCATAAACTTATTACTCACGCGCGCACGTGTCCGCGGAATACGTTACCGAACATTGCTATTATTAAGATTACGTGGCAACGTACCCGCGAATTAAATCAGCAACGTCAGACACGACCGGCGGGTGATAGCCGCGTTATTCCCACTCGATATAGGTATTGAGTAAGGCCACGATTGCGATCGCCGTCATTATTTCTCACAACAGTGTCGAAGAACAAATATTTAAAAAAAAAAAAAAAAAGAAAGGAAGGAATTATATTTCCGATCGATTCGTCGATTGAATTCGCGCGTTAACACAAGTTTTATCGTTATCTGTATAAAAACCATATATCGTGATCCCCACGTCCGTTATAAACGATGTATCGCGTGCAAAATATTTTGATTAGATTGGAAATTGGAAATATTGAGACAAGCGGTACACTTGTCCCCCGGGACTGTTTTTTAAAGCACACATCGGCGACGTATATTAACGACAACAACCGCGTGGCGTGTATGCGCGATCGATGCGCAAGACAAGAATTCATGAGATGCATTATGGATCGTTTCTCGGAAAGATTTACGTTCGCGATCGTCGGAGATTCATTCATCTGTGCGGGAGTTACGGCGATAGACGAGCGCGACGAGGACAGAGAGCTTATATGCGCTCCGGCCTCCGTGTCGAGCGCATTAAACAATCGCAAGCACGGTAAATAAACGCGATGCCGCCAAGTCACCCGCGGCTCGCTCCCGTCCGAGTCGATTTGCCTCAAACGTGTCGTTAGCGTTTAAACGTTCGTCTAGCGCTTATAATAAACGACGCCGCTCGATAAATTTTCATAATCTGACTCACACCTACCGCGGGAGAGATCGTGCGTGACGCTCTGAGAAAACATCACGCGTGGTAACGAGCGCGCGTGTGTCGGGTTACTCGAGTCAGTTTTCTAGAACTATGCCGGTCTTACGCGATTTCCGCGCTTGACTTGAATTTTATACGCTCGTAGAACGAATGGGCCAGTCTCGAGTGTCAGAAAAAGGTGCTTATAGGAAAAATAGTCATATATAGCATTAAAGCTAATTTCTCGAGTCCTTAAAGTCGAGCTTTTAAGAGAAATGAAAATAAAAAATTGAACAATTTCTTGAATCCTTAGTTCGATGAAATTAGATGAAAGGATCGAGATAATTCAACTGTGAACTAGATTCGCAAATAAAATATAAAATCCAAAACGTTAAGCGACGATTTGGAAAAGTACACTTTGTTTGCATTCATAATAAACAAGAAAAAAAAAGAAAAAATGCACATTATTAATGTGATTATTAAAACTATATTATTAATGTATTATTATTCTATAGATGAGACGAGATCAACTACACACACACACACGCACACACGCACACATGCACGCACACACGCGCGCACGAACACACACGCGCGCGCGCGCGCACACACACACACACACAACACCATTCACAAAAGGATTTTGGGTTATTAATGTTATTATGCATATCTACGTATAAAAGTATTATGGTAAAGTCATCGAAAAGTGAATACTTTACGAGATATTTCATATTTTATATTAAAAATTTAATGACAAAATTTGAAATATCTCACGAAATTTTTAACAAAAGAGAGTTTTGTTATAGTGTTTTGAAAACTTCTCGACAAGGGCTACAAGAATATGCAATAAAAAATAGGGGGTCCGATTTAAAAAATTTAAAGTGACCCTGACTTGACCTAAACGACGCCACCTAAGATCAAACTGATAAAGTCAGTAAACAGATCTTTTTAAACCCTACAACTTCTGTATGAAACATTTTTCCTAAAATGTCTTGTTTTCGGGATATTTGACCGTTTCCAGACTTTTCTCACACCCTGTATGTTATCAAGGTCATTCTCCTTTCTAACTTGAAACTGAAATTTGGTTAGGGTTAGGTTAGATTTATTCGGGGTGGGGGTGCAGGGGGAGAGGCGGACCACCTAACCCCGCCCACGCATATGTTGTTCCTGTGTATATCAGCAAACGAAAATTACATTTTTTTTTTTTTTTTTTTTATAAATCTTCTGTTATAATAACTTTTTTATGAACAACGAGCGACGATTAAAACCTTTTGAAGGTCACTCAGAAGAATGACCTTGATAACATATGTCAAGCTCATTGAAATCGATGAGTTCGCCGCTAATATGCATAATTACCGGAATTTATAAAATTTATAAAATTAGTTTAAATAGGAGAAAAAAATTATTTTCTTTTTTTTTTAATTACAATTTTGTTACCTATAATAGACAGAGCCGTATATAGGTATGTACATAAATCGCGCGTTGTTTTTTATTTTAATTTATTCTTGTTAGAATGTAGAATCGCGTGCGGGGTATTTGTACGTGCAGTACCTATGTCGCGTCGCGTCGGGGTGAAAAGTGCGCGTCAATTTCGCGAATGATTTCCTCTCTTCGCTAAAGATGGCCGCTCCGCCGGCGCCGGCTTGATCAATACTCCCTGTCTCGTGTACAGTTTGGGGCCAGGTATCTACATTCTCTGCCAGTAGCTCGCCCTCACTCGGAGGAGGGAAAGAGGGTTTATGACCCGTTGTCGGGCAGATCTACCCCACGATATCGGCAAGCTAAGCTACGTAACGATTTTATTGCTTTCCGCGCAAGCACCGCGCAGGCTTCACCGAGTTCCGTCGTGTGCCTTCGCGACCGGAACAACCATTTGCATTACGTCATAACGGCGAAATGTCGTGCCATCACTTCCCAATCGAATTCCGAAGTAATATCGAGTTTATAACGAATTAAAATATTCGACCCCAAGTTTTAATGACGCAAGTTCATAATTCGAGAATTTCGCGATTTAAGATATGCTGGCTATAACAGTCCATTTGTGGAAATTATAAACTTATTGAATTATATCGCACGTAACTTTTTGATCCTATACAAGAATCCCGTTCTTAATGATTAATTAAAGAGATGAAAGTATTTAAAAATATCTATAGAACGTGTTAAATAAGACCGTCTATAAAGGAAAATTATATTTCGTGAAAAAGGTTTCTCGAATTAAAATTCAAGTCTACCATCAAATGTCAAGCAATTATCCAGAATTCGGAAAATATCGTCCATATTTCACTTCCCGAGAATGCGAAATAATCGATGCGTCACTTTTTATCCGGCGTCAAGAATATCGCGTAACTTTCATGCGATACGATTTTCCGCGAATTATCAACGTATCGGATCGATAGGAATCGGTAAACTCGGGGAAAGAAAGGAATGTCGCGAGTCGAAAAAAAAAAGAATTTAAGACGATGTTTGTATATATGTACTTGTACATGTATAGGTATGCACGATTAATAATCAATTTGTTTTAAAAGATCTTAATCTGACACTATTCTTAAATATGAATTTATAATTATTGTAAACACGTTACATGCACAAAAATAATATAAACAATCGCAGAAAAAATACAATTACTCCGACATTTTCATATAAGAAATTCAAATTTTACTTTATATCAAACTGCAGTTATTTCTTCCTTCTCTCCGGTCTTTTGCTCTTTTAATCATTTAGTTTCCTTGACAGTTTTTTCTCTAATTAGGTTTACAGTCACGAGACATGTCGGGACAATGAAAATACGGCGGACAATTAACGTAGGATAATTATCTGCAATTAAACGATTTGTGTTTTCTCGGTCGTCAGTCCATGAAGATAATCGCGCGTAAGCAAACGTTTATTCATACGTTGCTGGGCTTTTAGTGCGCTGCCGTTTCATGTACGCCGAAATTTACAATATTTCCGCGAGCGCAAACACGAGCGCGTGTGCCATTGCAGGCCCGGCAAACGGTTGCTCTGATAGCGACAAGCTCGCCAAGCTGCTCTGATAGCCGTTAAGAAGACTATAGCGAGCCAAAATCGTGACCGCAGGAGTCGTTTCGACCGAGAAACTCGCGGAAATCGCGTTAGAAAACGCGATAGCGCTCTATGTATAATATATTCAGTCGAATAGGTACTTATGCATTTCTCGACCTCCAAGCATATTTAGCTCAAAAATGAATACTCGAGTAGATAAAAATTCCAACTTCAGCTTGCGGACAACGTATACGTGAGAAGCGGTCGATTACAGCGATTGTATTAATACAAAGATCGCAGTTTCCGGCAGCTTTGCAAAACCATCGCGAGCGTGGAGCCATTCGGCCGTGCCTAATTTTAACAACGGACAGAATCCGGAGTCGTTATTTGCTCAAAGAAGATTTTAAAATTGATCGCACTCCTTACTGCAACTTTTTAGTATTTGATATTTGAATTACTTTATATATTATATTTTGACAATTAAACCATCTCGCGTTAGACGTTTGAGAAATCAAACCGAGCAACGTCCTTCAAGGAGATTTTTTAATCGTTCGTAATTCCAATAATGCATAAATAAATTTGATAATTAAACAATGATTAGAATTTCTTCGCCAGTGATTAATAACCAAAAATAATATTTAATTGACTATGACTGGCACATTTATTAAAAATGTCGACACGACGTTTCGAGCCAATTTCGGCTCCTTTTCAAGTGTATAAATAAATTCTTACACAGACATTCATTAGTCAAATTTGATAATTACCCAAAATAATTATCTTGTTCCTTGTTAAACCGTTGTCGGTTGCGATGCTTCCCTGGACTCGCGTCGATTCATCAAAAGACACGTTTAAATTTAACGTTTGACAACCGATCAACAGCCGATAAACTGCACCTCTCCATTAGACGTTTGATGACGTATTCGTCGATTTTCACACCCGCGCGCACACCCTCGATTAAAAGAAAGACGATTCTCTAATTGTTTATTTAAAAATTAATATCGTTTCGAATAAGATTCTTTACGCAACTTATCGCAAAACCGCGACGCGTTATCAATCCCGATATCAGCCTCAAGTCGCCGTAATCCCCACGAGCGGGCACCGCAAAGTGTATCAAACGTCAAACACCACCGAGGGAGACAGAGAGACGCGTGAATTCCCTTCCGGAATTATGTTTCAATCTCTTCAGAACTCGCGCATTCGCGTGACTGGCTTCATCGTCGAGAAACGTTTTTAGCACGCGTCGTGAAGAGAGGCAACGTGCGCATTGGCCGATGACCGGCCCTGCAATGAACATACATATAATTCGCACGAAGGAACCGATGCCCCAGGCGTATCACCGTCTATACATAGCGCGGCACGCGCGACGCGCAGACGCCTGGCGGTATGTCCCGGTGCTTTTGCCACGGTGGGAATAAAAAAAAAAAGAATATTAGACATTCCTCCTCTCCTCCGCGCTCCCTTCTCCGCGGATCGGAGAAAAAAAGTCCTCTCACGATCGTCCGTCGATCGACCGTCGATTCCCCTCGTTCTGTTCCGCGGCGTGGTAATCCGAGTTTCGAGTCGATTAACGTATCCGACATCCGTCGTCCGCGCATTAGCTCTCGGAAGGAAGAATGGGTTCTTTCTCTCCGCCAAGAGTGCCCGTGACCTAGATAAACACGGGGGACTCACGAAAATAGCTAAAGATCGGCTTTCGGGAATGAACTACTACTCTCTGACTGACCTACCTAATGCCATATGCCTCGTAAAGCACGCGGTGTACGCGCCGGCAGTTTTCGAATTGATAAACGCACCCTGTTATACACCACTACCTCCTAGTACGTTTAGCACGCAATGCTTCTCGATACAATTCGGGATAAAAACTTCATACTTGCGGGGGCTGCAACAATATATGTCATAAGTATGAAAATTGTTAATACGCGAAAATGTGTCGAGAAGATAAAAATATAAAAGAAGATTAAGTTGTAGAATTATACATATCTTGAAATATGTATGGTATATTTATGTATATACTATACAATTAATTGTTATACATAGAGGAAAGTCCCCTATTATGAGATAGGTTCCTAATATGAGATAACGGGGTTTTTTTTAAACTAATATACCAAGATAGAGCCTAATAGTTTAAAAGAAACCCCGTTATCTCATATTAGAAATCCTATCTCATAATAGGGGACTTTCTTCTATATATATAAAAATATATACGATACTTGAATGTAATAATTATATAAATATATAATTGTTATATATCTCTTTAGTCTTACCTACCGTGCCTCTCGTTTTCTAACTCTTCAAAGGTGCGTTGACACGAACCATAATTCCGACGCGAGGGTTGAAGGCCAGTCGCCGTAAATCAATTCAACGCAAATTCGCGCGCCATTTTTGGGTGAACAATTGATTCGTAATATCACGACGAGGAAATCTGATAACTCGCTAGCGCTCACCTTGTGGATCGCAAAGGTGTAGGTAGTAGCAGCGTAATACTGAACAATATTCTCGGTAAAAGTACATCAGTGTTCGCTAAACGAGATACTCCGCATTGGAAGTCGAGGCGAGACTAAGCCAGCCTCCTTAAGCATTTCGAAAAATAATAATTAACGTGATTTATTCGCTATATATCCCTCGCTTCGATATCCCTAGCTGACTGCGTCATTACGTAATCGTTCCTTCTTCTCGAAATGAACTTGTATGGCGCTCGCATATCCGCTGTGATGCGATAAGGAAGAATGAGATCCAATCCGAGAAGCAGTAAGAGGAGGTCAGGGGACACAACGCTTCCCGGGAAGAAGTTGATAGAGAGAGGCATTATCTTCCTAACAACTTGTCGTGATTCATTCCACTCATGGCATATACATACGTGTACGCATTTTAATGAACGATGATTAGAAGATATTGATATAAACTGAATTTAATATCACAAATGATACCAGAATTTATTGCTCTTGTAAATAGATGTAATCTATAAACATAATATAACATTGTCCAATAAAAATCTAAGCACAATAAGTCAATAAAAAAATGGAAATGGAAAAAAAGAACGAGATTCATATAATTTTTAACACTCTGTTCTGTAAAGAACATTGTTTAAATTTTGAAATTTAACGCATTCTTATTTTTTATATTATATGTATATTTCAAAATTACGTTTTAATTTTACCGCTTTTTATTTTTTTTATTTTTGTTAAGTATTTTTTTTTCTTTTAGTTCGTATTTGTATAAACGCGTGTGCATATATTTTTCGTATACTCTCATAAATTGTGGAAAATAAGGAAGAATTCTATCGGAAAGGGAAATGTAAAACTCTTTCCTTCTCACCCCTCATTTTCGTTTCACATCTCAAAAACGTACGGTCGTATTTGCTGTTGCCCGTCGTCAGGGATAATATCGATTCGGCAACACACGCAAGCGTACAGCCCTACGAAATTGGGTCGAGTCGCGCTGCCCGGTTTTAGACGCGTGGTCCATGTTGTCTAGGGTCGATAGCGCGCAGATATGGATTCCGGAAGTAGGTCATCGTGAGAAGACTTTTAAAATTTTCAATCAATGGTACAAATGGACGGGATTCCGAAATTTAAGAGATCGAATACTCGAGGTCCATTCGAGAGACCTCGGGTTTTGAAGAGAAGATATATAAACGTAAAACTTTTAAAATTAATTAAACGCGCGTATATTGTTGATATGCTCATTAAAATATTACCGATGTATCAATTAGCTATCGCCGAACGAATGCGTATCCGATGTCCACGGAAGTGGCAAGCTAAATAGTGTTCGTGAAAGCGATCGGCAAGTAGTAAACGCCCGACTTAGTCAGACACGGTGAGATCACGTCTCGCCGACAGTCCGTGGCTCCATACCGCTTATTTCTCATGCGCGCATACATCGTTTCGCGTTACAACTGGTTAAAGCAACAAAGTTGCTTGTACGTGACCCGATATTTTCACTTGCGCGACCTGGCCGGATCGTGTTTCATACCGAATTCCGTTAGTGAATCGTTTATACAGTATAACCGAAGCCGCGAGAACAGGACGCACACCGCTGTGACTGGCGAGTTATCAAAGTGTAAACGTTCGATTTAAAGAGAGAGAAAGAGAGAGAGAGATTAAGGTACACTGACAAAATTTACATTGCAACGATAAACGCCGCCACAGGATGTAGGTATTCCAATTTAACACGATTTATCGCGGAAGAAATAAAACGATTTTTTTTCTTATATACGAGATGTAGCGCAATGCATATTGCTCGAAGAAGTCGATACGACATGTGTCATTGACATTTACTTGCGACAATGACATTTACTTACTACGTCCGTCCTCGCGGTAGAATAATTAATTTAACTTATTTTTTTATGCATTTTATTGTTATTATTATTAGAGAAAAGTCCCCTATTATGAGATAGGTTTCTAATATGAGATAACAGGGTTTCTTTTAAACTAATAAACCCAGATAGGACCTAATAGTTTAAAAAAACCCTGTTATCTCATATTAGGAACCTATCTCATAATAGGGGACATTCCTCTATTAATTACATATTTAAATAAGCAAAATGTACTATTCATCTCTATAATCTCATACTTTTAACTTAAAATTTATACGCAAACATATACATATAATATCAAAAAGATTAGGAACGCGATAAATCAAAATCTCCTTCGATATTTTTTCTCTTCAAAAAAGTCGACTCTAGGATTCGACGAAGGTCGAATAAGGTCGTTAAAGTTAAAATGTTACCACTACGACTTTTGGAATTACTCGTTGATAATTATATATGCGTGTGTCCATGTCATGTATATATTTGTTTATATTTAAAAGTTACCTTTTTTTCAGAGTGTGATTAGTATTATGTGTCATTAGTATTAATCACTAATTCACTTTCTAATTGAATAATACACAAATATGCAAGTACGTAATACATGTGTCATTATACATATAGGGCTACTGTCCGCTCGCAGGGCACGCGAAATGATCCGAGACCGGACTTAATGGCAAGCAAGAAACTTTCGCGCGTAATTGAGACGAATCTCGGCTGGAGATGTCTTGATTGAATACAGCAGACGTTCAATCAGTCTGGGTATTAATTGAGAGTGTATGTACCAATCCACTAGATAATTTCGTCCTTAATGTATTTTGCCGTTTGCGAATCTTCGCGCGGAACGGAATCTCCAATTGGCGAAATTCGATTATTACTTTATTATGTCGCGGATTAAATATAATGTCAGAAATCGTGTGTCTGATACGTTGCGATAATGTCTGAATAGAAACGGAGCGTGTAACAACTAGCCTTAATAATGATCTTTAATCATGATTTCAATTGCGATATCAAAATATTTTCTTATTTTATATTAATATAGCATGTTTGAATCGTTGTGGATAAAAATACTTCTTTAAGACTTATTACGTCAAAACTACGAAAAAGTAACTGGTGTCAACGATAACGTCGAAGAGATATTTGATATCAAACTCACCCCAATGTCACTCATGGACGAAGTTCTTTCAGTCCCGCGGCAAATATCGTTCATGTTATCAAACGCCACTGTACATGTTAAAATATATTATTCAGATTTTCAACCATCAAAAATAAACCTTTTCTAATAAATCATCCAACGGAAACATGATGTATCCTCGAGCGTTGGAAGTCGACGCGACACTGATTAAAGTCGCACGCAGTCGCACCACGCAAAACCGGCCAAATAGTCAACCTAGAAACACCTTTCTTTTTCTCATCAACGTACGAGTCCTTCGTGACGTGTTCTTTAGCTTCGACAAAAACCCTGATAAATCAGTTGGGGAAGAAATAAATTCTTTGCCCGATCAGGGACGGCCTTTCGCCTCATACCTAAATGCAACTTACGCACACCGCGCGTCTAATTCGCAAATGGATGACGGGCGTAAATGACTGCATGACTGCAGCCAGAATGTATATCCTATATAATGAGGAAGATAGAGGAAAGAGAGATAAGGCGATGAAGCGGGTAAAATGACAAATTATCAATTTTCTCGTACTGATAACAACCGGCTGGCCCGGCTCGTTGTCAGTATAAAGACGTTTGATAGAAAATATATAATTTTCTGGGAACTAGAAGAAACGAAATTGGCATATTTTCAAAAAGGTTAATTTAAAAAAATTTAAACTTATTTACAAAATATTTTAAATACCTACAAATAAATATTATATTTATAAATATTGTAATATTGAAACCGGTGAGCAATGATAACTAATTAGAACAATATTTAGTTTGTGTTATTACAAAGATTAAGAAAAATTATTAAATTTTAAGTTCAACTTTCTCTCCTTTTCCTCTGTTTATTTTATTTTAACTGTTTTTCCTATTTTCAATAAATAAATTAAAGATTTGTCAATAAATAAAGATTTATTAATTTTTTTATTAATAAATAAATTAAAGGTTTTTTATTATAATACCATAATATATCTATTTTAATATTATAAATATCTAATTTAATATTATAAGTATCTAATTTAAATAATTTTGTTATATTTAATTTTTATATTAAAAAATTCTTTAGATACACTATCTATTCTTTTATAAAATAAAAAAAAATGATGGACAAAAAAGAACGCCCAACGTGGGGCTCGAACCCACGACCCTGAGATTAAGAGTCTCATGCTCTACCGACTGAGCTAGCCGGGCTTGACGACAACTCTTTTTTAAATGGCATTTGAATGCAACGGAAGAATCTATTAAGACATTTAATATATTATTAAAAATAATATGCATTGAAAACACTGTAGGTAATCATACATATTAAAAACGACGATATTTACCATTTTATAAGCGTCAATTTTACTTTGAATGATTTATTATGCATTATTAACGTCAAAATGATTGAAATATATTTGTTATAATATTCAAAACGCATTCGATATTTAAGGTAAAAATCTTTCATAAATACATCTGTTGATATGTATAAATAGTAATATATAGGATGAATACTCCAAGAATTCAGTTTTCAAGAATTCCAATTATGTGCATGTGTAACTTCTTGAATCATTTTTCTTATAGTATCTATTCTTCCCTAAATTCCTAAAGAATTACAATTTAAAAAGAGAAAAAACTTGAATAATATTTTTCGAATTCACTGTGTTATCTGGGAATGGACATAAATAAAAAACACCCAACCTTGGACAAATTACCGTGAATACCGTGAATACCGTGATTATCTGCAATAAGTCTGTTTTGTTTTACTTTTTGCACTTATGCGGGGTCTACAATGCGAGTCGTTGGGTCGTGGGTCGTGGGAAGGTGACCAATCACAGTCGATTATTCTCCTCAAATTCGACTGTGGTTGGTCAGTTTTTTGCGACTCGCGACTTAGCGACTCGCATTGTAGACCCCGCATTACTTAACAAAGAATCTTTGCTTTCTCTCTCTCTCCAACGCCTGAATATATCTATATAATATAATCTGTTTTGCGTTTTAAGTGCAAAAACTTTTAGGAATTTTAAACAACATTATTGGGGGGAGGGATAATATAGTGTAATACGGCCTTAACTAAACTTCTTGCACGGTTTATCTTTCCTCTTTTTCTTTTCACGTTGGAGAGAAAAAGAGGAAAGATGAACTGTGCAAGAAGTTCAACTTAAAAAACGAACCTCGATTCTTGAATTCATTCAAAAGAGAAAAACGTATGCGAAAATTCTGCACTCTTACAGAAAAGTTGCAAGTTGATTGGCTCTCGTATGGATTTTAGCCTATCAACTTACAACTTTTCCGTAAAAGCAGATCTTGCCCATACGTTTCTCTTTCGAATGAAGTCAAGAATCGATCGCCCCAAGCAAAAAGTATAGGCAATAAGAACAAGAAATAGGAACAGATTTTTCGACGCGTTGGATTTCGATTCTCTATTGGTCTGTATGTATGTACATACCTGACCAATCACAGTGATTTGATATTAGCTGTGATTGGTCATGGACATGTCATACAACCAAGCAATGGTTCTCTAGTTCTGCACTGTCAGCACATTTCGTGATTTCGGAACCCATTCCACTTCCAGATCTCGCGTTTCAGGGTGCGAACCCATGCAGCGGAACAGCGTACACAGAAAATCGCGGAACGAGAGCCTTGACCAATCACAAGCGTTCCGTGAATTCACGGAACGCTTGTGATTGGTCAAGGCTCTCGTTCCGCGATTTTCTGCGTATGCGCTGTTCCGCTCCATGTGTTCGCACCCTCATGCTCATCTCATCTTACTTATGTCGCGTCTATAATCTATTCTATGGTCGGCGCTTTCCGTTGCCGTTTGGAGGGTTGTCCGTTGTTGGGCCGTAAAGTTCGAATTCGTGTTGAAGTGATAGCACGTGGTCTTTCGGTAACCTTTCTCCCGTACCGTTTTTTTTTTCAAGGCATTATTCCATTTCCCGTATATGATTTGGAAGAATCGCGAGGATGCCGCGCTCCGTAAGAGATTCGGACGACGATTTTGAGCCGAAGGCAGGTTCATATGGTTCGTATCGCCTGATTTTTTTTCTTTTCGATCTGCATGCGCACGAGACGAGACGCAAAAAGGCGCCGACCGGTAACAATCGGTCGTGTCTCGGCGTCGAAAGTTCGTGCGTTTGCGATTTTTCGTTGATTGCTCAAATGTAATGCAAATGTGTCGCGATCTTCCTCTTTCGTTTTTCTCTTCTTTTGGTCTCTGCGTCTTTTTTTCGGGGGTTGCTGCTGTGTTCTCACTAGAATGTTCTCGCTGATTCGAGAACCGTTTCCGGTGATTCTTCTGGTTTTCTCTTCCGTTAACGGTTTCGACCCGTAACTTATGTGCGTATGTTTATTAATTTGAATAAATTTCGAGTATAAGAGTTTTGTTTCCAATACTTTTGAAATTTACATTTTGTCGCATTTTGCGGCGCAGTAATCTGTTAAAAAAATTTTTTCAGTTTTTGTTCGATCGCGTTTGATAAGCGATTTCACGTAATCGTTTGTATAGACAAATGTGTATGTTATAAATATGTAAAAGAAAATAGCGAAAACTATAAATGTCTATTATCTATGTTTATCTTAATGATCTATTTAAATACATAGATATAAATTAATATATGTATGTAGATATATTATGTAATAAAAAAACAAAATCTAGTATATTATTTTTCTAATTGTTTATGTAAGTGTATAAATATAAAAAATATTGGCAAAATTTACGATTACGTATTATTATCTTTGTTTCAGTCTCATAATCTCGGCCATTTTACTTTGTAGCGTCTTAGTTTGATTAGTTTAGTTTTTGTTATTTTGTGTGTTGTAGTTGCTGGTCGTATGCAGACTCGAATGCTTTCTGTACAACCTGTGAGCTCTCCGTTACGCCGCAGCAGCAGAATAAAGCAGACTAAATATTCGCCAGGTTCTGAAAGTGATAGCAGTAGTATCAGCAATAGCCAAACAATCCGGAGTACTAGAGCACGAACAGCGACTATGGATTCCACCATCTCGGATACAATGAAGAAGCTACGTACTAGAAAACCATCTATTTCCTCAGACATCAGTGAGATAGATGGCGATATCCTGCTAACACCTGGAAAGCGAACTACAAGGCAGAGTTTAGGTGCTCTTGTTGGCACACCCACCAGAGTTAACACTCGAGCAGCTAGGTATGGCTAATTGCGTCAATATGATTATATTTAATAGTTCACGATACCTTTGTAACCATTGTCTTATGTAATTATTAGTAAACGCCTCATGCGCGCTGTCTCTGAGACACAGTCACCGTTGCCAGCAGCTAGAACCATGCGTAAAACGAGAGCTAGTTCTGTCGAGCCGGAATCTTTGTTTGATCAAAATAAGAGTCGATCTGATTCACCAATTAAAACACGCAAGCGAGCGTCCATGTTGCCGTCGAGTTCTTTGGCCAAAGAGCAAATTGAATTGGAGGATCGTATACCTTATGTACGATTGGATGCTACTATAGTTGAAGCTGATGAAATCACGAGTTCAGGTAATTTCTTAAAGCTATTATCTATTATCGTAGCTCATGTATTAATACTTTATGTTATCACAATTAACATGATTTTCTTGAATGACTTCATTAAAATTTAAAACATATCTATTTTGTTAAATATGTACAGGAAACTCGGATTCTTCGCCAGATAAAGCATCACGTTTGCCGCGAAGTCAAAAGATTGAAAAACGTCAAAGTATAAGTAAGGATGAAGTTAATGAAGATGATAGCCATGGTGAGTAAAAGAAGTAATAGTAAGATTAACAAAATGATAAATTAAAGTCAATTTTCTAAAAAAAAATAAACAATTTTATTTTATTCGTATTTTTAGATTAATTTTAGCATTTTTTTTGTTTTTTAGAAAAGATGGAAACTTCAACTGATTCGTCGAAAGATGAAACACTTCAATCGTTAGAGAGAAAAGATGAAACACAAGCTGAAGACATGGATACAGAGGATACTCACGGTAAATAAAATTAAAAATGCCCTAAATGTACCTAATATTAATGTTATATACATATATTTGCTTCTTAAAAAATATATCTTACACTTGAAATTGTTTGACAAATTCAGAGATTCGCTATCTTTTATTGTAACTTTAAATTTATAACATTTTAAATATCATGGGACAAATTGTAATTTATATTTGTCTGTTTATGTTTGTGATAGCTGAAGGACAGTACAAGCTTGAAAAAACTCCACCACCCGATAATGGTAAAAACGTTGAAGTCTCTACCCATTCCTCCAGTTCTTCAGGCCGTCGAGATTCTGTGAAAGAAGACAAAACAATAAATCTCGAAGAAAGTCTGTCGGATGTTGAAAAATCACTGATCGACATATGTGAATCGAGCAAAGTCTCAGAAAATGTGTCCGGAAACTCATTGGATACTTCTACTGAAGAGGAAAAGAGTAACAAAGAAAATGAAATGCTGAACATTAACAGCGATGTATCAGTAGAAAAGAGCATGCAGCTTAATGTGAAATCACCTTGTAGCAAACCTCTCGTTTCGCCTTTTATGAATAAATCATTAGATGAAAAGGAAACTAAATCATTAAAGGAATTAAGTAAGAGACGTCGTTCGAGAGAATCAACAGAAATTTCAATCAAACACGACGATTTATCAAAAGAAGCTGCCGATAACTCTCAGGAAAAGATGAATATTTCTATAGAATCTTTAAATTCAACTGCTACGAATAAAACAGTTTTGTCACAACATGGCGGTACAAAACTAGTTGACAAATTTATTAATAAAGATAAAACATCTATTGACAATATAAATACATCTACTAGTGAGGACACAATGGAGGTGACCAGCCAATCGGATAAAATCGATAAAAAAGAATATGCTGTTATAGATAATAAAAATTCTAACAAAATCGAGTCCGTTAAACTAGATAAAACGTCGCGTTTATCTACAAGTCCAGCTAAATCAACACAGATAGAGAATAGAAATGATAATAGAGAAAGCCTTACTTCTATTCTATCTACAGATGATAACGAAATGAAATTAACATTAGAAGAACAAAGTCCGCGTCGAGATAAAATCGAGGTTCCATCAAACGTAGCACACTCTGATCAAACAGAAGATTTACAAATTTCGTCACCAATTAATGAAAGCTCTAACGATCGAACTACTGTAACTCAAGATAAAGTAATCGAGAGTTCTGATTCTACAGAAGAGAAACAGGAACAGGAAAATTTATTTAAGTGTGTAACAGAATTAACACCCAAATCTTCCAATACTACTCTGGAAACAAATAATTCCTCACGGGATGACTTGAACGATGTAGTGATTCAAGATGACCAGTCTTCTGTTATAATAGAAACATCTAAAAAATCTAGAATGGATATATCATCTGAGAAAACAGATACAGAAGATATTTTGTCGGAAGAGATCATGAAACGGAATTCAAAGCGGAAGAGTAAAGATGTATTAGATGATTTAGAGAGAGAAAAGGGAAATTCACAAATAAAAACAAGTCAAAAAGATCAAGAAAATATAGAAATTACTGATGATGTTTCTGATATCGAAGGCATTGATTTATTCCAAGATATCCCCGCTGAAAAATGGAAGAAGAAAAATGATGTTAGTAAAACTGATTCAGTGCAGTCCACCGCCCAATCAGTAGGAAAGGTGGAAAATGACAATAAATCTGAATGTGATCTTATTTTGGTGAACAGACGAGCATGGTTGGCAGCTGAAACCATAAAAGCGGCAAAGGAGGCGGAACCTTTTGAATATGATTCTGATGACACCGTATTATTGAAGAGCCGATTGGACGCTGCGCAAGCGAGTTACAATATTAAAAAATTGGACATTGTAGACGAAGAACTGGATGATGTTCTTCCTCCTACCGACGTGGATATTGATAGCGAAGAAAACGAGAAACGAGTTGTAAAACAAAAATCAAGAACCCAGAAGAGACTTACATCCGAAATAGATCTGGATTCTTCTAGATGTACAGAAGATGAAGATAATATTGTCACCACTGATAAATCTTTTAACGAGTCCAAAACAGCTTTAAATCGAACTAATGACCGATCCATTTCTAGATTAAATAAATCAAAACAGTCGACAAGAACAAGAAGACGATCTTCCAAAGCAAGCGATGAATCAGATAAGGAAATTGAAAACGATGCAAGTAAATTAAATAGAAGTTGGCTAATAAGTAATAAAAATACATCTTTACGAAAGTCGGTAGGAGGAAGGACATCATTAAATAAATCTTCGAAAGATACGTCTATGCAAAATGTTTCTGCGAACAAATCTCGAATAGATGATTCAGAGGAAGAATTTGATCAAATAGACACACACGCTGGGAAAAAATTATACAAAAGAAAACGCTCTTTAAATAAATCACGTAATGAAGATGCAGATAATGATGCAACAGAATCTGAAAAAAATAACGTGTCAACAGGTGATATCAGTAAAAAGGATAAAAATACATCTTCAAACCGTTCTATGGATCAAGAATCAAAGCCAATAGAAACCAAGACAATGATACATTTGAATGATGATGAAAGCGATAATAGTGACATAAACACAGCAGCTACAGATCGTGGATCTAAAACTTATTCTATGATAGCAAATGCGGGGTCGATTATCAGTGATCAAGATGAACGTGATATTCCAAGTTACCTATTTGCAAAAGCAAACAGCGATAACGATACTGAAGACAGTAGCAGCGATTCTGATATCAATAGAGAATACAATCTGGATGGAGTGGAACAAAAGTTTTCTGATGATGATGTACCTGCTGATGAATGCAGAACTTCAGAAGTAGAATTGTCAGATTCTGATGACAATGGTTCAGATCTTGCAGATTTTATAGTTGATGACGATGATGTAGAAGATAGAAAGCAAGAAGAAGATGATGAAGAAGAAATGCACGACATAAAAGATGATGAAAGTGAAAATGAGAAAAATGTAGAAGAGGATGAAGCATGCGAAGACGAAGTGAAAGATGAAGAAGATAAACAAGCACATATTGATACGGAAGATGAAAATGAGGAAGACGATGAAGATATACAGGAAGAGGATTATGCAGCCGATGAAGAAGATGCAAAAGGAAACAACTTTGCCGGAATAGAGGCAATTTCCTCATACGCTAGTACCTCTAAACTGTCCAAAATCCATAAAAGTGAGAACAAATCCATGAAATATATATCACCTCGTAAAAGTGACACAAAAATGAAACAAGACGTCAAAATGAAGAAATCCAGTATGGAGAAAAATGAAAAAATTATTTTACTAGATTCGTCAAATTCAGATTTGTCGATTAAGAAAAAGAAGAAGAAATCACTTGTGAAGGAAAATGCTACTAATTTAAGTTCTTCATCAATTAAAAAGCCAAGGAAATTGGATCCACAATATTCCTCGAGAGATGAAGCTGAACAAGACTCGAGTGAACAATTAAGTGAATATGAATTTTTCTCTGCAAAGAAATTACCAAAATCACGTGCGTTAATAAAATTTAGTACTCCAAATGATAACAGCTGTAAGAAATTAGAACCTAATAAAATCAATTTTAAAAGGTGTGCCTGTGGAAAAACAGGAACGATCTTAAATACCAATTTTTCACCTGACTTATTGAAATTGAGAGAGAAGATAAATCTTCCGAAATTAACATCTTCCAAGATAGAATTAAACAAAACAATACATATTGTTGATACCGAAACACCAACAATAAAGCATCTTAGAAAAGAGAAGTTGAACGAAAGTGCGCCAACATTACAATCGAATGCAGAAACCAGCTCATTATCTACGAAAAAGAAGGATATTGCACAAATAAAATTAAAAAAGAAAAATAATAAGGACGAAGTACCTGATTTGATAATACTATCTAGTGACGATGCCGTACAAAAACATAGTCAGAAGAAACAAAAGCATAAGAAACGAGATACATCAAAGGAAAATATTATCAATGAAGCTTTGTCTGAAGACGCAATAGAATCAGATGTTCCTAAAAAGAAGAAACATGTTAAACTTACTCAATTAACTACTGTAGATGATAATATTCACGAAGATGCGTGTCAGATTAGTGAGAAGAAAAAGAAGAAACAAGACACATCAAAGGAAAATATCACTGATAAAGCTTTATCTGAAGACGTAGTAGAATTAAAGATTCTTAAAAAGAAGAAACCTGTCAAGTTTACTCAATTAACTATTGTAGACGATAATATCCGCGAAGATGCATGTCAGATTAGTGAGAAAAAGAAGAAAAAGAAGCAACAAGACACATCAAGGGAAAATATCGAAGCTGTATCTGAAGGCGCAATCGAATTAAAGATTCCTAAAAAGAAGAAACCTATCAAGCTTACTCAGTTAACTATTACAGACGAGGATATTCACGAAGATGCATCAATTAGTGAGAAAAGAAAGAAAAAGAAGAAGAAGAAACAAGACACAGAGGAAAATGTCGATGAAGCCTTATTTGAAGATACAGCAGAATTAAAGATTCCTAAAAAAAAGAAACGTGCCAAACTTATTCAGTTACCTATTGTAGAGGATAATACTCGTGGGGATATATGTAAAATTAATGAGAGAGAGAAGAAAAAGAAGAGGAAGCGAGAAACACTAAAGGAATATATCACCGAAAAATCCTTATCCGAAGATTCAGTAGAATTAAAGATTCCTAAAAAGAAACGTGCTAAGTTTAGTCAATTAGCTATTATGGACGATAATACTTATGAAGATGCCTGTCAAATGAATGAAAAAGGAAAGAAAAAAAAGAAAAAAATTAACGTAGAAGATGAAAATTTGAACGAAGATAATACCTGCAAAAATGCGTATCAGATTAATGAGAAAGAAAAGAAAAAGAAGAAACGAGAAACGCTAAAGAAAAATATCACCGAAAAAGCCTTATATGAAGACGCAGCAGAATTAAAGATTTTGACGAAGAAAAATCGTGCTAACCTGGATCAATTAGCTATTGTACAGGATAATACTCGCGAAGATGCCTATCAGATCAAAGAAAAAGGAAAGAAGAAAAAGAATAAACAAATTAACGTGGTTGAAGAGGATGAAAATGTGAACGAAGGTAATATACTTCGAAAAAATATTCGCGAGAACAAAACGGGATTAGCACAGCAGAAGAAGAAAAATAAAATTGAAAGTAGTTTGAAGTTGGGTTTACCTACAGATAAGCATATCCTAAAGAAGAAAACTAAACAGCAAAAGACGGTGGAAAGTATTGAAACTTTGTGGATGGAAAAGAATACTTTGCCAGTACAGATTCCAGTTTCGAAAATAAAGTCTGATAAAAACATATTGTCTCGTAAACTACTACAAAATACATTGGATGCAAGTGAATCAAAAAATGTAGCCTATACTACTAAAAAATTGGATAAAGCTGCTGCAAAGATATGCATTCCTAAAGAATTAAAGCCGAAGAAGAAACGCGATCGAACTGAGGATATCGAAAATGCGATTCGTGAGAATGCCCCTACCAAAATGTCGAAGAAAGAAATCAAAGAAATGACTAAGTTTTTGCCGTCGTCAAGCGGTATAAAGCGACTGTCAGACGATGTGATTGAGAATCTTACGGATGTGCCAACGAGAGCGAAGAAAAGACGAAAAATCTTGCGAAACGAGGAACAAGCCGCGTCGTCAGTTAAGACAGGTAAATCGAAGGTGCCGACTGCCGATGATAGTTTAATTGCGTCGAGTACCTCTGGTTGCAGCACACAATTCTATGTAGTAAACTTACAGAATACTAAAAAGCAACCGCCGACAGGGGCTGCCGCGGCAGCTTCGTTTAGGCAACGTATGCTTGCTAGAAATAACCGAGAACCAATGTCGGCCTACATGATATATCGCGATAAAATGAACATCAAATAACAGATTTTTCAATAATATGTATTAAATATGTAACCACGTTTACACAATGGCTTATAATCCGGTTTTATAGCTCCCGCATACTATCCGATCCAAAATTTTTTTTTTTTTTTGGTTATAATTGATCACTTAAACATGAGCCCATACTCTAAACATTTAAATTAATCTCTTTTGATATATTACTAAATCGGATTATAAGCCACTGTGTAGGTGTAGTCTATGTTACTTTAACTTTACTGTATGAACACATGATATACTTCAAGATTTTTCTGATTTTAAATGATGAAACTCTGACGAAATTGAGTTATGTTTATATTTATGAATTTTATCGCTGTTCGACATATTTCTTGAAATGAACGATCCTATAACAGGGTTAGTAAGAGAGCAATTATATCTCTCAGTTTATGTATCATTGCAACGTTTAATGTATTTATATACGTAATAAGCTGTGTGTTCGATTTGCTGAGATTTATGAAGAATTGTATTCCGAGATGCGCCATAAATAAACATGTCCCACAAGTATAATGCAAAATAAGTGAAGATTACAAAATATATTTCTATTAATAAAAGTTATTTGTACAAGTGTGCTATATTTATTTAAACCGATACATAGCCAAGTAGGTTCCTTTGATGCTACTGTATCCGATAATAACAAAATACTTCATTTCATTCGTACACAGTTCTCAAGATGGTTCAGTAATTTAAACATTTTTTTTTAAGCTTGTATGATGATGTTTGGCGATACTTCTGTCTTGATATTCAAGAAACAAGAACCGTTTGCAGTATTATTTTGCCCGCTGAATATCACGCATGCGAGACTGTTTATCGCGCTATATTGCCAAACTTTATGAGTCCATTTATTTACAGTTCGAAACGTTTCCTCTAGCTGTTCGTCTTTCAATTGTTCTTCCTCGAGTTTCACGTGACACAATACAAAAGCGTGCTCCATCGCGATTTCCGAGGTCCGATCTACGGCGTGTTTATTGCTATCCGCTATCACGAGACGTACCTGCAATTATCGAAAATCGATATTAGATATAATTAAAAACAATTTTATCCTATCCTTTCAGTTTGTTTTAGCTTTTTGACAGAGAAATTTTTGTTTAAATCATCGAAATGCGCACTAACTTGATCATCCTTCGCAAAACTTTCGTCGTCCATGACATTGAGAGAAGAGTTCGTTAAATACTTGGAATATTCAGACATCACTTCATCGTTGCCCACGATGGCAGCGGTGGTGCCTTTATTTTTCGTTATATGACTAAATATCGACGTGGCGTATTTCTTTATTTCTGTCTTTTGCCATGCTCGCTTCGTCTTCTCGTTGTCCGTTTCCATCTTCAAGATTCTCATGCTGCGATCACCGAGCAACACAGCGTCCCCGTAATCCACGCTGTTCGCTAATTTTAACTTCACCAATTTCATGGAAGCCTTCGAGTCCTCTGTCGAGCAGTGTCCGGCTTTATTGTCTTGAATGATTTCCCCAAGGAACTCACGCACCAAAATCTGCAATTTCGTTTTCCTATACCTGTGTCAGGTAAGGTAACAAAACATTAACTGAAATACACTTATGTTCACTAACATTGATATTTATGATATTTTACAGTACCTATCCCCGGTAAGATTGAATATTACAGAGGTATCGATGATGTAAGGATGCATCATTTTTAACGTATGCAAATCGGAATTCAAGCTTTGTCCTACAAGAATCGCGTCCGAAGGAAGTAACGTCCTCAGTGTCTGCTGAACGTCGTGCAATGTAACCGTGACATCACTTAGCATATCCTCAGTAATACCACTGTACCGAGTCAGGTAATTTGTTATCATATTCTCTGGTTTCACCAGACTGTCGTAAATGACCTGTAATTGAAAAGTTTTATTTGCATGCTATTACCTAACGCACAAGCATACGACTGTACTCACGTTCATGCTCTCATCCACAATACTTATTCTAGTGAGTTCCAGATTGCCGCTTGTTGTTAGGCACATTTCGCAATCCAAGCCGAACATTGGCGATGTCGATGTAGCCTCTTTATAAACGTCTTTTGTTAATATATACGAACCGTATCTAGAATTATATTAACTCGATTAATTATGGTTTTACTACAACAATATAATTAATGTCTAATCTATGTAACAGCAAAACCTTGCCTTTCTGCTAATGTTCCTTTCAGAGGTACGGGATAGTTTTCCTCAATCATCTGCCATAATGACAAAAGCAGTTTTGTTCTACAAAATTTGTCCGTCGGTGGTAAATTTCTGTCGGAGCTGTTCTTCGTAGGAAATTTCTCGTCGCTATTTATCGAATGCATTGGAAAGACGCTTCTTAGCAATTTTATGACATTTCCATTTGTTTGCAAAGCAGTCTCTAAGGAGCCATACCCTAAAAATAAACAATTGTTTTCCATTGTTATCACAATATATATATGTATAAATTTTTATTGATATTAGAAAGTAATATATTATAGAATTTTTTATTGCCGTATATTTTGTAAATATATATTCTAATATTCAACTCTAGAATACTTCATTTCATAGAAAGAGTATACTTAAAAATACTCATTTTAATGGAAAATATATCAGATATATTTTACTTTTATATAACATACGTTTGATTAGTTTATCGCTTTGAGTTCCTGTTAAAGGAACAGCTGCGAGCTCTTCGGTTATGGACGCTCCATAAACAGCAGGCGTTATCACCTCTAAACGGTGCTTTAAGTTATTTACTATGTGTGGGAACATGCTCTCATAAGCCACGTAATGATACGAAGACAAGCCTTCAAGCACGAAGACGACAGTATGGCTTATCTTTGAAAAAAATTGTTTATTTTAAATATCGTAATTTAAAATACTTTTAGAATAAAGTACTGTTTAATGCTACATTAGCCAAATATTACTTTGTTATATTTCTCAAGTTGACACCATCTCGCTGGTAAGTAAGGCGAATGATGCCCGAGCAGTGAATATAACAGAAGATGCTGTATATCGCTAAGAAATATCGGTATCCTCCTTTCCATGTTTCGAACATCCAGAGTAGCGTTCTCGCCGACCGCTTTGAGAGTGAGTCTTGGAATTGCTTGAAGCCTCTTCTTACGTTTTCTAAGTTCTTCCTTCAAATTCGCATATTGGTTGCTATCACTTAATCTATACATATATGGATTAATGTATATATAGTAGGTATATATGATATATATATATTAAGTGACTATGCATATATATATATATATATATATATATATATATATATATATATAACAATATTATGTCCGATGTATTTTATACACTATCGCACTATTTATAAATCAACAAAGTTACCTGGGTTTTTTATTATTATCCTGTAATTCTGACTCATCAGGAACACTTTCCTCTTTACAAGCTTCTGGACATGTATCATCTAAATTTTTCTCACAAGATCGCTTACGAGTAGAATTGTCTTCTGCCATATTACTATCGTTTGGATTGCTACATCCATCAGTGACAACTATCTAAAAAATGATTTTGTAAAGCTATTTACAAGAGCATTGTTTCAAGTTATTCCTAGATATAAATATAAACCTGCTTTAAAGCTTGCAGTTTTGCTTCCTTATCTTTATCATTGAGTCTCGCAATTTCCAAAAAGGCTGCCATCTTTGCCTTCTTCTTTTCTAAACGTCGTAATTGTTTTGTTGTGTGCTCCTTCATAATTTATTACTTTATGTGAGTGGTAGACAATTTATAAACTGCAGTAAATAAACATGTACATATAAACATTGTCAACTATATTTAAAAGTATAACATCTTGGATATCACAAATATATATGTAGGTAAATCAATATTTTTTAAAAAAAGTACTTAATATATGTAATTTTCAAGTTCTATGTTTAATGAATAATATTTAAGTTTCAAATAATTCTTTAATGACATAATATACATATTTCCATAATATTATTTATATTCCGTTATATTGTTTATATTATTTATCGTTATTAATTTCATATTAATATATCAAATTACTTAGCGTACATTTAAACTGCGAATAAACTTCGAATTGGAACCGATATTTTACTAGTTTTGTCTTGAGCAATGTTAATTCGTAGGTAAGATACTGAAATATGTAAATTATGACAGGTTATACGAGAATGCAATTCGTCGTTCTTTCCACAGTCATTGAATTACTATTTATTATTAAATATATCCATTTGCAATATTTCGACATAAATTCGATTTTACATTGCACATATATATTACATGTCATATATTTCTAAAAAAATCACTAATATATAATAACATTACCTGTTTAAGAGATTCAGCATTATTCTGATTTACCAATATATTAATAACAATACGGGATAAATACATTACATGAAACATATGTAAATGGCACAAAACGCATGATTTTTAGGTTAGAAAATGCACGCTGTCGCAGAAAAAAACAATCTACTCTTCTCAGCCGCACTGTGTTACACTTTTTGCACCCTGAAATATGAAAAGCACTGAAGCGATGTAAATTTTCATATGTGTACACACAAACACATACATATCTATTAAAGTAAGGAAATTCACCAACATATCTACGATTTCATTCGTCGAAATCTAGTAAATCCGTTCACTTTTGTAATTTTTACCTTGTTTCAAGATACACAATCGATCCCCCCCCCCCCCCCCCCCCCCCCCCGAGTCAACTCATGAGCATTTGAGCAGAAGACAGTTTCAGAGTTGGTCAGAATTTTTGATCAGAAGTTGGTCAGTTTCAGACCAGTCCCAGATCAGTTTTTAGATCAGTGTCAGATCAATTTAGTTGCAGATCAGTTTTAGATCGCTTTTAGGTCAGTTTTAAGATTAGTTTCAGGTCAATTTTCGATGATCTCGGGTCTTTACATTTGCTTACGTATATTTTTCAGAAAAACTCATCAATGGTACTGCATTACTGAAAGAAGAGCAGGTGGATATTTTTGTTTCCTTTACCGTGGTATTGAAGAAATAATAGCAATAATGTCATCGAGTGCCACACACACGGAAAGGGAATTGGATTTGAGTAACGCCGGTCGCGGTGTGTGGCTTGTCAAAGTGCCTAAATACATAGCTAACAAATGGGAAAAGGCACCTGGCAATATAGAAGTCGGCAAATTGAAGATCACCAAGTGAGTATTTATCTCTGATTAAAAATGGAAGTGTTTCTTTCAAAATAAAAGCATCTCGTCTTTAACATATGAGCACAATCTCCTTTGTTTTTGTTGTAAAATTTGTTTGTATCTTGTTTGTTGCATTGTGCTGCTAAATATGAAAACAGTCATGCAAATTGCAAATTTAGAATCTTAATATATGATTTATATCCTCTTTACTGTTTATATCTTTTTGTAGTACCTGTTACAATTTTTTTACTTGTAGAAATAGATATTTTATTATATATTTATCTATTAATTTAATTTTCATCTTTATCTATCTCCTCTAGAAACCCTGGACAGAAAGCTGAAGTATCTCTCAAACTATCGGAGGCTGTCTTAGCCTTGAAAGAATCTGGAGAAGGAGAAATACCAAAACAACATAGACTAGATGTTACTACAGTCACCAAACAAATGCTAGGAGTGTTTTCTCACGTTACCCGTAAGTCTGATGGAATTCTCAAGTTTAATAAATTTTTTACAATACTTATCGTTAATTTTGCAGCCTCAGCAAGCTCAGATGCGATTGTTCCAGAAACAGAGAAACTTTTTATGGAAGGAAGGATTGTACAGAAATTAGAATGCAGACCATACGGTATGCTATCTTGCATGTATAAATGTGGATATAAACTTTTGTTTTCTCAGAAACAGGTTCCATTATAAAATAAAATTTATTTCAGCGGATAATTGTTATATGAAATTGAAATTAGAAAGTATTCGAAGAGCTTCTGTGCCACAAAGGCAAGTCCAGCAGTTGGATAGAGTTGTACAAAATTTCAAGCCGGTATCCGATCACAAACATAATGTAAGCGTTATTTTTATTAAATTTTTTTTTAACATTGTGAAACCAATCTGACACACAGTAACATTTTATAGATCGAGTATGCTGAAAAGAAGAAAGCAGAAGGGAAGAAAATGAGAGACGACAAGGATGCTGTGCTGGATATGCTTTTTGCAGCATTCGAAAAACATCAGTATTATAATATAAGGGACCTTGTAAAGATCACGAGGCAACCTATTGTAAATATATTTTCTAGCTGTTCACGCAATAATTCAGAATACGTAGTTTATTTTAGAAATTACAATTTTGACATTAAATATTATGCAAATTTCAGGTTTATCTAAAGGAAATCCTCAATGAAGTTTGTAACTATAATCTAAAAAATCCCCATAGAAATATGTGGGAATTGAAACCGGAATATCGACACTATAAGGAAGAAGAAAAACCCGCGGAGAGTACTTCAAAGAAAGGCAATGAATCGGACGATGATTGACTTTTATATAAATTTTTTTTGCTTATTAATATACTTTATCGAATAATGTTTTATATAATATATAGTCATTGAATAAAAAAGTTTCTATAAATAATGTACACTTTATATTTGTACTTCTCAAGATAACGGTTTTTATGTGCTCTTGAGAAAATCATGTACATTAGCAAGTAATTAGAAAATTTAACATTATTATGCATACCGAAAATTTTATATGTATGTATAATAACCGCTCCAAAATATTAGCCATATTTAGCACTTTAGGTACAAGCACATCAATCTTTGTTGATTTAATTCGCATCCTCAAACATTTGAAAATGCTTGAAACATCAGCATAGGATAGTAACCACATAAAACTTTCATCTCCACTTCATCATTGGCAGGAATGAACAAAACGGAGCCGCGGGAAAAAATCCTAGAAGATATTTTTGCTTTACCATCTACTATTAACAGAATACTGGACGAGTTTCTAGGTTTTAAACTGTAAGATGGTCGTCCAGGCGGTAACTGCAAGATATTTAAGATAAAAATATACATAATACAATCGCGATCATTTATAGTCACTGAATAGTAACATATCAAAACTCACTGTGATTTTGGCAACTGCAAATTCTGAAACTGGCGGACGAAAAACTTGGGTGAATGTGTCTTCCCGGAATGGTTGAATCTTTTTCATAGAAGACGATTTGCATTCAAATGAAAGCACTTGGATTAAAGTTTCTACATCTTTCAGTTTTGGTGTAAGTCCAGCTCTTATTACATTATCTGAACATGCCATACACTCTATACAATCTTAAAATTGGATTAAAAACTCAATTAATTTATTATATTTGAGTGAACATTAAAATCCAAGTCCAAAAATAATTTACCGCCAGAGAGATACGCATGAGGTACGTTTGGTCCAACGTATATGGCTTCACCTGGCTGCAGCGTTACATAATTAAATAGATATATTGCAAAGCAGCCTACATCTCCAGGAAAATCCCTGTGCAAACGCTCCAATAGGTCAGCTTTTATCCACTGCCTATAAGAATCATCTGAGAGCAACTAAACATGATTATGTTTTCTCTTCTCTAACAAAGGAATCTTCCGACGAGGAAGAACGCAAAGATACACAGATATTCAATAAATTATGGTACAATCATTAAGAAAGTTATATAGAAATTGTTACCTGCATCGTGTGATCTGTCTATTAAGCTTCTCAATTGCTGTGTCACTTTATTGGAATCACAAGTCATAAGACTGTAAAAACACTTTTGCAAAGCGTCGCCGATCGTAGAATCAGCTGCTTCAGATAAGTAACGGACATTGGTTTCCCCTACGACGGCGAGTAACTCTGATATGTTATTTAGATAATCTTTTATTTCATCAATTGGACGGAATCCGCATAGCGCTTCAAAAGAGGACAGAGCTATTGCTAGTTCCGGTTTGTGATTCGGATCTTTGTAGATATCCGGGTATAACTCGTGCAGCTCCTTCGCCTTTTTCTGAAAGACCACAGATCGATTGTATAATAACACGCCAGACTTTTATGCTTAATAGGGAGAAGATGTTACCTTATCTGGATGCACTTGAATGGACAACGCTTTACTTATAGACAAGACTTTGAAGAGGAAAGGCAAGTTGGAACCAAACATTTGTACTACGTCGCCACCTAACACCTCGATATTCTTCTGGATGTATTTCTGCAGGGGAACATCTGTGTCCTTGAGATACGATGGACCATTTTTGTGAGTACCCATCCATAATTCTGCGTAACTCTTTTGCTCATCCACCACGAAATCAGCATTGGCCGATTTTATTAAAGACGCGACGATACTGTTCATACCACGTTTTCCCCAATCGTACATTTGAACTGCACATTTCAGTTCCATCTTGAAGGTACATCTGCAACAAAAAACAAACATTTCCTATATATGTATATGTATATATTTTTTCTATGCAATACAAATAACTTAAAATTATTTTTCTTGCTTTTAACATTTCTTTAATAAAAAATGTATAGGGAAGAGAATATAGTATTCAAGAAAATATAGTATTCGCTGAAGTTAATCAAAAGTTCTTAATGAGCACAAGTCAAGAAACTGATCTTGCATTAAAAGTAATCTTTTTGATAATAGATATAACTATAATACGATCGTATATGTTCCTATTTTTATTTTGATAATACAGGTACAACTTAATTGTTAATTTCTTTCTCAAAAATTGCCTCTTGTATCGTTAAGTAGATATTTCTTACGCTACTGTAACTTTCGTAATTATTTGACAGATAAATTTCTCAATGCAAAGAAAACTGAGAACTCCAGACAGCCAGATTATTGATCCATCTATATCACCTTAATTATACACATTTACTATAAATAAATATACAATCATTGAATTTTGCGCTTTTAGCACAACGCATATAGTATATATTTATAATGCAACGCTTTAAAAAAAGAAAAACAGGCAAATAACCGTAATACCTCAAATGCCTGCTGTCGTACCTGCGTTGTTTGACTCGAGGGTCACCTTATATTACGAGATCTATCTTATCACCCCGAATACTTACGTATTTCCCTCTCTTTAAAAACACTCGGCGATTCCTCTCGTCGAATAACATCGTTACATCGCACGCTTCGTTCTTATCAGTTCTTATAAATCGATCCGTATGTAAATTGTAAACACTGGAGAACGACAGTATCGGAAATTTGGAAGTTACAATTCGGCGATTACTCGGTAGTCGTAGTCGGTGCTGTGCCTAAAAAAATGTTTTTGAGCCCAATGCCCACATAAAAATAAAGTCCTCCTTAGTAGCTGCACTTTCTGCACTTAAAATAGTACATACATACATACATATTATGCATGTGTAGTACATATGTATATACCTGTGCACTGCCGATAGTGCCGATGTGGCAGATTTCCTAACCCAAAAACTGTCAGACTCATATTTAACACTTCATAAATCATAACTTTTTTCCTAATTGAGAGCGACGTTTTTCACTTACACATTCGCTTTTAACACGTCAAAATACACAATATTAATGAGTTTTAGTCAAATCGGTGAGGAGGCCACTATTCTGCACATTTACCGCAATGTTTTCATGTAAACAAATCACCACATTCATCTATGATACAAAGGATTTTAATTTTATCGTTAATTCATGCGAGGAAAATGAGTCTTTATTTGATAACGTTTTGAGGCATATGTGGAAAAAAGCTGAAGAAGTTAAAGCATTTCGCTATATTTTAAATATACGAGAGAGTAAAACATTGAAGGGAAAATACAAATTTCTAGTACAGGTATACTCTCATTAATATATAAAATTAATGTTTTTGTCAAATGCATAATACAATGATAATTTCAGTTAAATCCAGATAGAGCTCAATGTAGACGTGCTCCGGAATCAATCACATCTACGTCACAATCTTTTAGCCCTGTAGGTTTTAATTTCACTAAACTAACACAGCAAGAAATGTTATTTGACATAGGAAATGGCGACACAAATGACATAGTTGCAATTAATGCCAGTCCTTTGGAAGAAAGTCATTGTTTACTTCTTACAGAACGTTTAAAATGTTTGCCACAAATTGTGACAGAGTATAGTCTTCGCAAAGTAATAGAATTATGTCTATTAAGCAATTTATGGTAATTATTGTTATGTTAGAAACACTATCTAAATGTGACATATAAAATTTTGTATATATATATATATATCTATTTTTTTTAAATTTATTAGGTCTTTGAGGGCTGCTTTCAATGGTTTATGTGCACATGCCTCTGTTAATCATTTACACTGGCATTTATACTATTTAAAATACGAGATGCTTCTTGAATATATTGTAAGTAATATTATTTTCGATAATGACCTGTTGTAAATATTTGCAAGGTATTATCGATATTTATTTTGTCTTAGGATGTTTGCAGTTATATTTCTGGTATACACTTGTTAATAGATTACCCAGCAAAAGGATTCTGTCTTAAATTGTCTGATTTTAAAAATATTGAAGATTTTGTATCTCGCACATTTCTTGTAGTGAACTATTTACAATTACGTCAAATGCCACATAATGTATATATTACACGAGCAAAATCAAAATCTAATGATGAATTGTATAACGATATACGTATTTATATTTGGGTTAGAAAGCCATTAATTGGTGTCAAAGATATAACTGCATTTATACCTGGAGTTTGCGAACTATTTGGACATTTATCAATTAGAGGTAAGAATATAGAATCTATATTTTGATGTAAAGTTTTTTGTATCAAATCTAAGTAATTATAACATAATACATGTATTTTAGATGAAAATATGTACAATAATCTAACAGAAGCTGATGTAATTAATGTTCTTTGTAATATTACAGAAGAATATTTTTTATTAATCAAAGATGAGCTTAAAATTATTTTGAAAAAATAAATAAAAATATTTATTATAGAAAATAAGTTTTTTTATTCTTTTTGTGTGTGTGTGTGTGTGTGTGTGTGTGTGTGTGCGCGCGCGCGTTCGTGCGCGCGCGCAATATAGTTTAACTCCATAAATTAAAATTCATTGAAATTTACAATGTAATAATTAAAATTTTACCGCTACTTCAGATATATATTCTAAAGATAACAATAAAAAAAAGATAATTTATATAAATATGCACCCCCATATCGAGTTGCAGTTTTTTAAAGATCTCTATATTTTACTTTTTCCCTTAAATTTTCTCAGGTTTAAACAAAGACGCGAATAATATATGTGAAAGTGTATAAAGTACATTTTTGAGTTTTATTTGCTAATTTTGCCAAAATCATTCAAGCTCATATTTTAGAACAGAGAATTTGTTTGGGATCATTTGGATTTCTTACCTTTCTTTGCCTTTGTTATGGATGTAGGAATATCTGGACGGAGCGTGTACGTATTTCCGCGGGGAAAGATACGTTGAAGATTGCAGGGTAAGGAGAATCTTGATCCTTTTCCACTATTTTTAATTGTAGAATACGTAATTTTAAATCGCAGCAATGCCTCGGTTAAAATTACGCCAATAGGACGTTAAAATAGATACATTGTTAACGCAAAATCTGATCATTTAAGATCTAATAGATTTTCCCCTCACTCCTCAAGTTTTACTCTCCTCGTCCATAAAAAAGTATGACGTCTTTTAGACATCATTTCGTAAGACGTCTAAAGATGTCGCGTTCAGCAGAACGTTTATTTTGCAACCGTTGGAAGTTTTCTGAGCTCAGATTGGATTATTCCTCCAAATCTAAATTACTTATTTAATAAAATAACAACGATCTTCAGAATTGTTTACATAATCTGTATTCGATAAAAATAAATATAATCTCAATAAGTAATTGGAGAATAACATATATAAAAATTAGATAATGACGGTTTACAAATCATTCGATAATGCTTGAATGTATAACGTAAGCCAAAAATAATCACGATATCAAAGAAAATTTAGATAACTGATTCTTTTTGGATGTCTCTATAAGATTAGAGAAAATAAAATCTAGATAACCGAAAATTTTTAGTTTAGTCTCGATTCGAAAGTTATCGATTATCCGAACTCGAATCGAATTCAATTAGGTTTGTTGAATTTTAAACCAATTACATTAGATTAGATATACAAAAATTTTAGTACTCGCACATTTCTAAAAATTATCGCACATGTAATGTATGTTATAATCGAGTAGATAGTATATAGAGAAATATTTATAACTGAACAATATATGTATAAAAAGTATTTATAATAAAACTTTAATATTTTTTTAAAAACAATACAAATATTATAAATTAGTTTTATACTCTCTGAATTAATATCAAAACACAAATAATAAACAGAAATAAGAAAATTTATTTATAAGATTTAGATATATATTAAAATAAATCTATAAATTTATTTGCGATAAGCAGATATTTAAATACATTAAGAGAACTTAAATTAAACATATATTATTAATACCTGAATATTTTGGGAATATCTATTCTAGCCATTCTCTAATATATTGACACTTGATAGGTGTAACAGGACCTTCATCTCGACATTGTCTTCTCACCTAAAAAACAAGAAGTATTGTTTAAGTATTCTCGAGAGTATTCTTGATGATTATAAAAAATCAAATTGAGGTCAATACAAGCCTAAAAAGAGATGTTTATGCGATATACAATTAGGTTTTTATGCAGTGTCCAAAAATTTTAAACTTCTCTTAAATTATTCCTTATATTGGTTTATTTGATCTATATAAAGGTCCTTCTTAGTCAATGGCCAAAAATGAATCCAATGTTCATCGATTCGAAAAATGTATAAAGGTAATTGTATCATTGCATGAATATCCATGCTTTTAGTTATTGGTCTTAATTTAATTTTTTATAGCCATAGAAGAACTAATTATTGGCTATTAAATTTATTTTAATTATTTTTCAATTATTTTTATAATAAACGTTATGTATTTGTAATGTGTCTTACTGGGCATAAGCCACAAGGAGTTCTAATCAATCCAGGTGAATTCAGTAAAGGCTGAATCGCTCTATATAAATTACTTCCATCTCCTGAGAGTATTCGTTCAACCTTACCGTCATAAACTAAGGTATTTAAAATCATTTCCATGTTAGTTACAGATAATTTCACCTATAAAAATATAAATTTTTTTTTTTTTAGTAACAAGCTTTTAACGATATAGAAAAAGGAAAAATGTTTCAATGCATAAAAAATATTACCTTGCTTATTCCTAAATCCGAAATGAATTTCCACACTTCCTTAGAAGAAGCGAATGTCATGTTTCTTGCAGCAATAGGCCCGGCGTTACAACTTTTCATCTTTTCCTTCTTTTGCTCCAAAAATCGATAGCACTGCTGATTTAATACATCAACAAATTCTGTTTCAAAGTCTTGATCTTGATACCAGGCACCACCTGTTACGGACTCATCTGGTTCCAAATTGTATAGCATATATACTTTTTTCTTACTCGCTGCTACAGGTTTAACAACTTTGATGAACTTTTTAGTTTCTAAGCTTTTCAAAATTTTTTGTAATTGAGTGTGCATCAAATTAGATTTAAATCTTATATCTCGAGTCCATATTCCCTTATTCCCTGCTTCTTCAATAATTCTATATACTATTTTTTCTTCATTATCAGCACATTTAGCAATTTTTGTTGGATCTTTCAAGCGATAAAACAATAAGCCTGCTTGTTTAAAAAGATCGAAGTATCCTTGAGACAGAAACTTATTTATAATCTGAGCCCGTTGAACTGGTTGTAAATCAGGTATCTCGACAGCTAAGTCTTTGTCTGAAATACCTTTAGGTCTCTCTCGTGCAAGAGCAATTATTCTGTAAGAAAAAAAGACGCAAATACATAAAATAAAAAAATTAATAATAAAATACAGATAATATATGATGCAATCAAATCTAATTATTTTCATTTTAGTAACTTATAATCTTATATGTAACTTATCAACATGTTTTAATACTAAACAAGATGTACAACGTATTTCATTAAATTAGCCAAAGCCTATTGCAATGTTCCAAAATTATGACAAATAAATTATTGGGTTGATTCATGAATAATTCCCATTTTATTTAACAAACTGAATTTTAATATTTTAAAAACGTTACAATATTAAACTGTTATATATTCTCTATTATTAAGTACAACTTGTTGCCATTTAGATGGAATTTGTTAATGTTTTTCTTAAAAAATAATGGGGGTTTTGATGCACAAAAGATTTTTACAAATTTATCGAGTTCAGCATAGTTATGAAAATTTTTTCCATTTTGGAGTGACCTAAACAGATGGAAATTTGATGGAGTAAGGTCCAGAGAATAAGAAAGGTGAGATAAAATTAACCATGAAAGTTTTAGAGATTTTTCTTGGGTTATTCTATACATATTTGCGGTTGGGTGTTGTCGTGTAGCAAAATCACATTGTTGCAATTGATAACATCTGGTCAATATAAGTACTGATACTTCGTAAAAACAGCTGGTCAATATACTGACACATTCTTAACTATTTGTTTTAGATATAAATATTATAAATAATTAGATATCGTGGATAATACTGATCTCTCAGGAGAGAGAGAAGTAATTCATATCAGTAATTATCCAGTAAGCAAAATGTTAGCAGCATGCGCACAAATTGGAGCACATTTGATCAGAATCCACACCAAAACCATAGCCATCTGCATCTACATTGAGCTCGTGTTCTGACAACAAAGCCTGCTGACAGGCAATGTGATTGACAACAGATACCACATAGACAAAACCTGATGGTAGGCAGTGTGAACAGACTGTCACATTTCTGGCAACAGTTCGACAACATCGTCTGATACAGCAACTTTTGAGTAAAATTTGTTGCCTTTCTGACATAAAAAATTTACTTCAAGATCTGCTCAGAATCGTCTGCGCAGGTTTGGCTATATCTATAGCAGAGCTTATTTATGAATCAATTCAAAAAATACACAAATATATACAATATGTTATTGACATATCGCAAATTTATTAAAAGAAAGCATACAGCTTTAATACTAAAGTGTTTAATCAAGATGAAACAAGAGGTACGTTCTTCGTACCTAATCACATCACGATTTGAATTTTTCATTTTCTTTTCTTCAATGCAAAATTATATATCTATTTCAAACGCATAAACAGAACTTAGTGCAGCTACAGAATAGATCTATACATTCATACTTTTGCTCAATTGTTTCAGGTCCATCGTGTTTCGTGCTGGTACTTGCGTTCTGTTCTTCCACTTCCATCACAAATAAAATGGTTAAAAATAATTTTTCGCCGTATTATATTGGAGATTGTTTTATCGTATCGTTGGTTTCTCAAATAATTTTTTTTATGTAATTCACATCAATTTACGTACAAGCCTGTAAGTATCATTTTGAATTAAATTACGTTAGGTTAGGATTACTTGACACCACAGGGAGCTTTCCAGCAACATACACTTCTTCTTCCTCGTTTAATTGGCCCGGGCAGTTACTTAGCCCATACAGCCATAAGCTAGCTTCTGAGTATATGTATGCGGTGATAAGTCGAGGGTGTACAGTCTTCTAGCACAGTAAGTGGTATGGTTCACCAGTTCACAGTAGATGAGACAAAAGTAACCGGAAACACAGAACACCGGTTGGGCTTCTAATGCACCGGGGACACAGCACGCCGGTATAAGCGTGTATGGATGTGTGGTCGCCTGTGTCGATGTGTGTGTATGTCCGCGATGTGAGGAACTCGGGTACGCGGGTTTGTTAGGCCCGTAGGTTTGCGCGGATCGCCAGTCGCCACCCCCTGCGGGGTGTCTGTGTGTGTGTGTGTGTGTGTATGTGTGTGTGCAATGTGTATCTGTGTGTGATTGTCCGCGGTATCTGAGGCAATCTGAGCTCGGGAAATGCCGTGGGTACGCTATGCCCAAGCCCCAAGGAACTGCGCGGATCACTTCCCCCTGCGGCCAGCAACATACACACATACATACATTACATACACATACACAGGCGATACAAAGCTACGTTTACACGGCCCGATTTACGCCGAAGTTACAACATCGATGTTATAACTGCTGACGTTAGATGCCGTGTAAACGCTCTTTTACGGCGAAGTTATTACATCGATGTAGTAACTCAAAGTCGTTTGGTGAAGAGGCTTAGAGTTACTACGTCGACTTAAAAAGAACGTGTAAACGGCAGCAGTGTAACGATGGCGATAATGCCAACCGTAAAAATTAAACATCTTAATCTCCATTGTTTGCAAAGTGGCTACAGACTAGAATTAGCGTCAAGAAGCTAAAATCTGCACGTTTAGACATCTGCGCAAGAGTGCTGCGTGCATGTTTGACGCTTGACGCTCGATGCTCCACGCTCCCAACTAAGCGCACCCTTATATTGGTACTAATGAAAATTCTTCACTCACTTCATTCAAAAGTTGTTAAGCTATTTCAGCTTGGTGGGAGTAAGATAAGCCTGAACGTGTAAACGCAACTCACCTTAAGTAGGAGTTATAACATCAGCGTTACTAAGTCGAAGTTAGAAGCCGTGTAAACGTAGTCAAAGTTAGTAGCGCCCGGCCCGCCGCGTTCTGCTAGTCGGCGTTTAGTTCTCTTTTGGCGTCGCTTGATATGCATTTTCTCTTATTATATATATAGTATAGGGTATTCGAAAAGTGTGGGACCCCCTATTATCTCAAAAAGAACGCACTTTCACGGAAAATGACTCGAACAAAAGTTGTAGGGTTTAAAAAGATCTATTTACTGACTTTATCAGTTTGACCATGGGTAGCGTCTCCCAGGCCAGGTCAAGATTACCTTAAATTTTTTAAATAAAACCCCCTATTTTTTATTGCATATTCTTATAGCCCTTGTCGAGACGTTTTCAAAACACTATAATAAAGCTCACTTTTGTTAAGAATTTCCTGAGATATTTCAAATTTTGTCATTAAATTTTTAATATAAAATATGAAATATCTCGTAAAGTAGTTACTTTTCGATGACTTTACCTTAATACTTTTATACGAATAATGAAAGGAATCGAATGTTAAAAAAGAACATAAAAAATTATGTTAAGAAATTTGATTGCATTTAGTGGATGCATTTAATTTTACAAAATTTCAAATGTATAAATTAATATTATTATTGAATTTCTTTCATTATTCTATGTATAAAAGTATTAAGGTAAAGTCATCGAAAAACTTTACGAGATATTTCATATTTTATATTAAAAATTTAATGACAAAATTTGAAATATCTCAGGAAATTCTTAACAAAAGTGAGCTTTATTATAGTGTTTTGAAAACGTCTCGACAAGGGCTATAAGAATATGCAATAAAAAATAGGGAGTTTTATTTAAAAAATTTAAGGTAATCTTGACGTGACCTGTGATACGCCACCCATGGTCAAGCTGATAAAGTCAGTAAATAGATCTTTTTAAACCCTACAACTTTTGTTCGAATCATTTTCCGTAAAAGTGCGTTCTTTTTTAGATAATAGGGGGATTCCACACTTTTCGAATACCCTGTATATAATTTATATAAAATTTTGCGAAAAACAAATATTATTTTCAAACAGATATTTGTTATTATGTAAATTAATTATAACTATAAATTATTAGACTTCCGGTTGTGCACGCGAGGCGGGCGGTTGCTCCAAGGAAAGCAGGAGGAACTATGGAGGAAATACAGGAGTAAGAAGCGGAGGAAAGTAATGAAAGTGGAGAGGCGTGTGAGGAAGGACTGGAGGAGGTTGAGCACATGGAGGAGGAATTGGATGTGAAGAATATTGGAGCAAAGACGGACAGGAGTGAATGAAGGAAGTGAGGTTAAGTCGGAGCAAGTCGGAGCGAGACTAGGACAGGAGGGTGAAGGGAGTAGCGTGGAGCGGCACAGAGGGAGACCGGAAGGAGAGAGCACGGAAGTGCGCATGCCCAGACAGTAACTGCTACCTTGGCGCACAGAAGGACGCAAGTAAGAGGAAAGAGAGAAAGAGAGGCAAGCTCCCGAACACGAGGAGCGAGTGGCGTCGAACTTGGTCGAACTGGAGAATGGAGACGGAGACACATGTGGTGCGAGGAGAAGTGACGGTAGCGCTTCGGCGGACCAGCGGAGAGATGGAGGCAGAGAGAAACCTGAGAGCGGCACTGTGCGCTAACAAGGTTGGCACGCATGCAGGACGTTAAGACGCGATTCGGGAACGCAAGACGAAACAGGTGGCAGGAAGTGGGTGAAGGGAAGGCGAGGGTGAGAAACGTGGTTTACTAGGAGGGAGATAGAACGGCAAGAGGATTAAAGTTTATGCAGCGAGGTTGTAGCAGAGAGAACGGTAAGGCATATAAGCAGAAAGAAGGAAGAGCGAGAATAAAGAATCAGACTAAACGCGCGAAATAGAAGGGAGAGAGAAGAAACAAAAAAAATAGTGGCGGGCAATTAAGCGTGACAGTTATTAGGGTTATGTGGCGAAGTGCAGGGATACGTAAAGGTGCAAATCGCTAATGACAATTTCCTTTTTATATAGTGGCAAGAGTGAAGAAAATGCCGAGAACGGGACGGGATATGGAAGAGAAGGAGTATATGGAGGAACTGATAAAGGAACTGAGAAGAATAGGAAAGGAAATCGTGATGGAAATAAAGCGGGAGGGAGAAGAGCGAAGGAAGGAGATGAGGGAGATAAGAGCGCAGCTGGATAGGATGGAGAATAGACAGGCGGAGGAGAGGCTGCGCATGGAGGTGGGAAAGCAAGGAGAAAGAGAGAAAAGAGAGGTGGAGGAGAGCAATGGAGGATCAGGAATAAAAGAAAGGAAGAAGGAGGAGAGAGGGGAGAGCAGCGAGAGAGAATGGGAGGGGGAATGGGGTAGAAGTTGGTGGGAGGAGGTGACGAGCGAGGAGGAGGAGAGGAGTGAAAGAGTGAGGAGAAGCAGTGAAGAAGAAAGTATAGAGAGAGGACGAGGAGACGAAAAGGCAGGAAGCGCGAAAGGAGGGATTAAAAGTGAGGTGGAGAGAGGAATGATGAAGAAGGAGGAGGACGGAAGGAGGAGAGGGAGAAGCGAGGCTAGGAGGAAGATTGAAGAGAGGGAAGAAGGAAGCGAGGGGAACAGGGAGAGAAGAGAGAAAGGTAGCGGAAGAAGAGAGGGCAAGGAAAAGAGAGGAGATAGGAAGGAGGTGATACCGGCAAGAGGAGGTGACATGAGAATAAAAAGAGAGAAGGAGCAGGGAGAAAGAGAGAGCAAAGTGGGGAAAGCATGTAGGGAAGAAAGGAGAGAATGGAGTACGGATGGAGAAGAAGGAAGAGAAGAAGGGGAGGAAAGGCGGAATGGAAGAAGTCAAGAAAAAGAGAGGAAAGATGCATGGGAGCTAGTGAAGAGAAGGGCGGAGAAGATAAGAAGCGAGAGAGAAAGAAAGGAAAGAGAGAGAGCGCATAGAGAGTATAGAGAGGAAAGAGAGAGAGCCGCGAGGAGAAAGAGATCCCTGGTGTGGAGCGGAGTGGAGGGAACAAGCCCGGCAGAAAAGAAGGAATTTATGGAAATAATTGCTGAGATGGCCTTGGATAGAAAGGCGAGAGTCGAGGGGGTTACAGAGATAAAAGGGAAGGGAAAGAATGAGGTACTGAAAGTGGAGATGGAGGAAGAGGAAGACAAAAAGGAGCTGTTTAATAAGCGATGGGAGATAAAGAAGAGATGGGGAGTAACTGTGGATGAAGAGTAACGGGAGAGGAAAGGTACACGAGATGGAAAATAGAAGAGAAAGCAAGGGAGGAAAGGAGAAAAGGAAATTCGGCGGTAGCAACGAGCAAGAGGCTCTGGATAAACGGAAGGGAGGTAGTGTGGGATAAGGACAGGAAGAAGTGGAGGAAAGGGTGAAGAGCGGATAAGGAAGGAGGAGATGGAGAAGAGAGTAAGGGAGGAAGAGAAATGGAGGAGAAGGCCGAAGAGGAGGATAACAACGAGAGGAGAGAGGAAGGAGCAGGGAAAGAAAGAGACTGGAAGGAGTTTGAGAGGGGGGGCAGTCCAGGTGGAGCAAGAATGGAAGATGATGAAGGGAGAGAGACAAGGAAGAAAGGAGGGAGAGGGATATGAAGGAGGGGATGAGGGAGGAAGGGTGAAACGGTTGAAGGTCGGGTGGCAGGCATTATTCTGTTTTTGCTTTTCTGTTTCAGTAAGTATGGTGCAGGAGGAGAGGGAATTATAGCAAGAGGCAAGGAGATGACGAGGTAGAAAGAAAGGTCAGGGAACGATAAAGAGAGAAGGACGAGGAACAGAAAGCAGAACGGAGGAGGAGGGGAAGGAAGCAATGGAGTGAGTGAAGGCAGAAGAGACGTGAGGAGGAGCGGAGGAAGGACTGAGGAATAGAGTGAGGAGAGGGAAGGGAGGGAGATGGGAGAGGGAGTTCGTGGATGGGAGGGAAGGAAGAGTATGTAAGGGTCGCATATGGCCAGGCCGGTGTTCAGAGGTTAATAAGGATTTGTAAAGGTTTTGGGAACGTTTCCTTAAAAAACGCCTTTGTAAAACCGAAAGGTGTATGCAAATAAACTATATTGAACTATAAATTATTATTATTATAGAAAGAAAAAATAAATAGCTTACGAGAACAAATTAGCCACTTGCTTTTTTTATTTAATCTTTTCCGAATAAACGGAATTGTTGCATCCCTACGACACAATATTTCATAATTTTTTAATTTATAAAAATATCCTCAAATGATTCACGTATCGTACGCGATATCGTGGGTATATATATAAAAGAAATTTCGTATAACTGCTAATACGTCGGTATATTGTGCTACACACTTATTATGTATATAAATGTATATGTATATATACTATTAAAAACAGATTATATATATGTATTGTATATATATATGTATGTATTATGCACTTAGTTATATTTAGTTCTATACATACATTAAAATAATACATAATATTGCAGCAATATAAGTTCTTTGAATGAAAACAATAACTACAAATAAAAAATAAAGGACTTCAATAAGAACGATATATTGATCGACTTTTATTTGATTTTTACCTCAAAATAATGATTTTGCAAACTATAAATTGTCACAAGAGGTTAGCATTAATTTCTTCTATTTCATATATATATATATATATATATATATATATATATATATAGAGAGAGAGATATATATATATATATATATATATATATATATATATATATATATAGAGAGAGAGATATACAGGGTGTCCCGCGATAGGATGTGCATAGCTTAAGAATGTGTTCTTGACGTTTTTTTAAGCCGAAAAGTTCCAATAAACATGTAGCCTAAGATCAATCGTTACAAACTTATTTGCACTTACGTGCGAAAAATAACACTAATTGTGAGTCAAAAAGTTTATTAAATAAGTACATCAGTGAAAGTTTCACAGAATTAAATGTCGCAGTTATATGTCATTTTCAAAATGACCTCGATTACTGATTAGTTACACACATTCTCGCCCTTTGTGAAATCGAGGTGACGGAACTCATAACAATGTCGGGATCATTTTTCATGGAAGCATGAATTATTCGATTTAGCAAATCATCTCTGGTGTTCGACTTTACCGAATACACCAATGATTTTATGTGGCCCCAGAAATAGTAATCCATGGGCGTTAGACAAGGATGCCAGACTCGCGGTTTTTTGCCAGCCACTACCAGCCAGTGGTGGGGATGGGCAGAGATGCCAACTTTGCATTTCAGCAACGCAGCCGGGCGCTTCGGCTGGCTTCGGCCAGCTTCGAGCGGGAAGAGGATAGACAGATCTGCTGTCTTCTTCTTCTCTCTCGAGCTATGGCTATTGGCTAGGCGATTTCGGATCTCGTAAATGCCGAGTTGGCGAGACGACCAGGCGACGCGCGACATCAATTATCGATGTATTTTCCTACATATTAATAAATCTAAAAAATTGTTCAATAAAAAATTATTATATATACATTTTTTTACATGTTAATACAAAATTAAAATTTGAATTAAAAGGTAAAAATCCACTCTTGGCCAATATGTACGTTTCTTTATTTAAAAAGAATCTGTTTATTTAACAATCTCTATTTAAAGAATTAATTTCAGCACAATGATATTATTAAGTACTAAAAAAATTATAGTTTATACTATTCTTCTTTCTGTCATTGAATTTATTTGTCATTAAATGTATAACGCACATATTGTTGCTCAACGGAAACCGCGAGAAGGTGGTGGAGACTTCCGTCAGGAGGGAAATGTAAAAAATAATAATATCATTGTGCTGAAATTAATTCTTTAAATAGAGATTGTTAAATAAACAGATTCTTTTTAAATAAAGAAACGTACATATTGGCCAAGAGTGGATTTTTATCTTTCAATTCAAATTTTAATTTTGTATTAACATGTAAAAAAATGTATATATAATAATTTTTTATTGAAGAATTTTTTAGATTTATTAATATGTATGAAAATACATCGATAATTGATGTCGCGCGCCGATATAATGTCACGCGTCGCCTGGTCGCCTCGCCAACTCGGCATTTACGAGATCCGAAATCGCCTAGCCAATAGCCATAGCTCGAGAGAGAAGAAGAAGACAGCAGATCTGTCTATCCTCTTCCCGCTCGAAGCTGGCCGAAGCCAGCCGAAGCGCCCGGCTGCGTTGCTGAAATGCAAAGTTGGCATCTCTGCCCATCCCCACCACTGGCTGGTAGTGGCTGGCAAAAACCGCGAGTCTGGCATCCTTGGCGTTAGATCCAGTGACCAGGGTGGCCAATTGACGGGACCCTGGGGCCTGGCGCCCTATCCAACGATTTTCAAAGTTTCCTTTTAGAAATGCAGTTACCGCCCTGCCAGGTCACCGGATCCTAACGTTTCTGGATTACTATGGCCTAGTTTACACCGGACCGTTTGATACGCGTACCAAGTACTATATCCGTATCAAATCTCGGGTTATCCCGGTGTAAACCGAGATTTGATACGGACACGAAGTAAGAGGTAAGGAGGTCGCAGTCCCATGCACAGCGAAAAATCGGAAACGACAAAAAGGGAACCGCAAAATGGAATTAGAGCATGCGCAGCTGCACAGCTCGTCGTCTGCTTATTCCGTTACTATTTTTCAACTTCAGGCGTCCCATGCAAGCTAAAAAATAGGAAAATTGAAGAAAAATCAGAACTTGTTAAAATCGGAAATGCTATTTAAAGGTAAAAAGTAATAAAATGTATTATTTATATAAAGAAAATAAATATTATTAAACATTTGTATAACAACTACACTCGAAATTACTAATTTTTCGGTTCTATGAAGAAAAATTGGTTAAAGAAAGAGGTTAGAGTATCATTCCTTGTTGAAAAAGCTGCTCCATGGGACGCTAGAAATCGAAAAATAGAAACGGAAAGGTACGCAAAATAACGCAAAGTAACGGAATAAGCAGACGACGCGCTGTGCAGCTGCGCATGCTCTATTTCCATTTTGCGGTTCCCTTTTTGTCGTTTCCGATTTTTCGCTGTGCATGGGACTGCATCCTAAGGGTGCAATCCCATGCACAGCGAAAAATCGGAAACGACAAAAAGGGAACCGCAAAATGGAAATAGAGCATGCGCAGCTGCACAGCGCGTCGTCTGCTTATTCCGTTACTTTTTTTCAACTTCAGGCGTCCCATGCAAGCTAAAAAATAGGAAAATTGAAGAAAAATCAGAACTTGTTAAAATCGGAAATGCTATTTAAAGGTAAAAAGTAATAAAATGTATTATTTATATAAAGAAAATAAATATTATTAAACATTTGTATAACAACTACACTCGAAATTACTAATTTTTCGGTTCTATGAAGAAAAATTGGTTAAAGAAAGAGGTTAGAGTATCATTCCTTGTTGAAAAAGCTGCTCCATGGGACGCTAGAAATCGAAAAATAGAAACGGAAAGGTACGCAAAATTGCACGCGCAAATATGCACGCGCGTCCATTCCCCTTTTGTCGTTTCCGATTTTTCGCTGTGCATGGGACTGCATCCTAAGGAGGTCGAACTTCATATCGCGCGAGTAGAAAAAGTGGTCCCGATTCGTGGCACCTAATTGGGAGGGAGTCCGCTGAAAGGAATGGCTTTCTCCAGTATGGGCGCCATTTTCAACCTATAGTGCATGCAGCATATACTGTAGGATTTTCAGCACTCGTGAACGCACCCCAACCTTACCCGGCCAGCCCGCTCTCCTACTTCGTGTTCAGTTTGTTTACGTGCATTTGCATCGTGAAATCGCGTGCTTCGTGCGTGAAATAGAGTCCGTTGGTGACTGTTGGTGAATGTGTGAATGTATAATAGAGTCCGTTGGTGACTGTTGGTGACTGTTGTTGCTTTTGACGTGGATATTTTGCCGTCTCCTGCTGTCGGATCACGTTATAGAACACGATGCATGCAATAAAAGGGATTTCTTTGTAATGCTTTCTCAGTTTATTTGGCTTTATAATTGCAAATCGGAGTACAGCGACCAGTGACGCAACGTGTATGTACATACAGCACGGAGTAAGAGACCGGGCTGGCCGGGTAAGGTTGGGGTGCGTTCACGACTGCTGAAAATCCTACAGTATATGTTGCATGCACTATAGGTTGAAAATGGCGCCCATACTGGAGAAAGCCATTCCTTTCAGCGGATTCCCTCCCAATTAGGTGCCACGAATCGGGACCACTTTTGTTTCACGGAGTTCGACCTCCTTCTCTCTTACTTCGTGGATACGGATATAGTACTTGGTATCGCGTACCAAACGGTCGGTGTAAACTAGGCCTATCTCTGGGGCCATATGAAGTCATGGTGTATTCGGTAAAGTCGAACACCAGAGATGATTTGCTGAATCGAATAATTCATGCTTCCAATATCATCAAAAACGATCCCGACATTGTTATGAGTTCCGTTACCTCGATTTCACGAAGGGCGAGAATATGCCTAGCTAATCGAGGAGGTCATTTTGAAAATGACATGTAACTGCAACATTTAATTTTGTGAAACTTTAACTGATGTATTATACTTATTTAATAAAATTTTTGACTCACAATTAGTGTTATTTTTCGCACGTAAGTGCTAATAACTTTGTAACGATTGATCTTAGACTACATGTTTATTGGAACTTTTTGACTTAAAAAAACGTCAAGAACACATTCTTAAGCTATGTATCCTAGTAGCACAGTGCATTGGCGAAATATTGGGAAACAATATAAATGCAATATTATATATTGGGTCTAAATTTGATCCCCAACATTGGACCAACATTATAAGGTAGACCTTTTCTATTGTATAGCCAATACCTAAATAGCAATATTGGTCCAATGTCATTGAATCAATGTTAAGTAATAATATTTACCCAATTTCTTATTTTAACATTGGACCAACATTGTAAGGTAGACCCTTCCTGTTATATAGCCAATACCTAAGTAGCAATATTGGTCCAATGGCATTAAACCAATGTTAAGTAATAATATTTACCCAATGTCTTATATTGGATATTAATTACTTTTTAATGTGAAACCAATATTAATTTAAGATTTGAAGAAATACTATTGTTTTACATTTAAAAAAATTTTTTAATATTGGAAAATGTAGTTTTATATATCTATATCATCGCAGCAATGTTGCTGGCAAAGATATGTCTTGCAGATGTCATGATTTTGCTTCGCCTGGACCTGCTTATATTCGCTCTCAACTGGAATTTACTTACGAGTTAATCACATCATTATTTGCGCCACCTATCGGTGTCATCGCAAGCTACCACGGAAAGATGCGCTACCGTGCATCTTTCTGAAAATATCTCAGGAAATTCTTAACGAAAGAGAGTTGCATTATAGTGTTTTGAAAACGTCTCGACAAGGACTATAAGAATATGCAATAAAAATATTTTTCATTTAACCCCCTATGGGGTTTTATCTAAAAAGTTTAAATTTTTTATATAGAAGCCCCTATGTTTATTGTAAAAGTTTAAATTTTTTATATAGAAGCCCCTATTTTTTATAGCATATTCTTGTAGCCCTTGCCAAGACGTTTTTAAAACATTATAATAAAGTTCTCTTTTGTTAAGAATTTACTGAGATATTTCAGATTTTGTCATAATATTTTTAATATAAAATATCTTGTAAAGTATTCACTTTTCGATGACTTTACCTTAGTGCTTTTATACATAGCTAAATAAAATTTCAAAGAAATCAAATAATAATATTAATTTTTACATTTTTAATTTTTCAAAATAAAGTGTACACAAAATGCAATCAACTTTTTAAAAATTAAGTTGTCTTTTTTTTTTACATTATTCGATTCCTTTCATTATTCAACGCATAAAAGTATTAAGGTAAAGTCATTGAAAAGTAAATACTTTACGAAATATTTCATATTTCATATTAAGAATGTAATGACAAAATTTAAAATATCTCAGGAAATTCTTAACGAAAGAGAGCTTTATTATAGTGTTTTGAGAACGTCTCGACAAGGACTATAAGAATATGCAATAAAACTATTTTTTATTTAACCCCCTATGGGGTTTTATTTAAAAAGTTTAAGGTGCTCTTGATCAAGAGCACCTTAATTTTTTTATATAAAAACCCAAATTTTTCATAGCATATTCTTGTAGCCCTTGTCAAGACGTTTTTAAAACACAATAATAAAGTTCTCTTTCGTTAAGAATTTTCTGAGATATTTTAAATTTTGTCATAATATTTTTAATATAAAATATTTCGTAAAGTATTCACTTTTTGATAACTTTACCTTAATACTTTTATGCATAGAATAATCAAAGAAATCGAATAATAATATTAATTTTTACATTTGGAATTTTTTAAAATTAAGTTTGCCCATAAAATGCTATCAAATTTTTTAAAATAAATTTATCTGTTTTTTTACATTATTCAATTTTTTTTATTATCATGAGAATATCGTGTGGACGTTCTTTTAAAAATCCTCCATATATATCTCATTTATCTCAACAAGATATCCTCTAAATATTCTGTACAAACGTGTTTCAGTATGATAATTTTTATGGATATTAAGATATATTTGGGATGTACGGGATAAATTCAGTATATCCCGCAGATCTTCTTTGCTATGTGGGAGTAAAAATGTTTAACTGTAATCGATCGATTTGCTCTTACGCGCGGTTACGACTATAAAATTTATTTATGTGCAATGGCCTTATATAGTAACAAAAGACAGAACGACGCGACGTGATATGTATACGCTTATTATTTTGTAACGCGTAATAAGCGACTTTTTTCGCAGCCTTTGATTGACAAGCGACAATGACTGCTCATCAGACAGATTGCATCAGAGCAATCATACAGAGCATTCGTTTGTTGGAACGTTTATATACTTATTTCAACTTATTCTATGTATATAATCAAAATACTATAGTCGTGCCAATGTACTTCCAATGTAAACACAATATCGCGCACTTCTTAGCACGTAACATTGGCAATACATTTACACTTATTCTGAAATCAATATTCACATTATATTGGGAAATCTTGGCCGAAGCACTTTCAATACAAACGTAATACCGTGTACTTCTTGGCACGTAACATTGGCAATACATTTATACTCATTCTGAAATAAATATTGACTTTATATGGGTAAATCTTGGCCAATGCACTTCCAATGCAAACGCAATATTGCGCACTTCTTGGCACGTAACGTTGGCAATACATTTATACTCATTCTGAAATAAATATTGACTTTATATGGGTAAATCTTGGCCAATGCAATACCAATGCAAACGCAATATCGCGCACGTCTTGGCACGTAACGTTGGCAATACATTTATACTCATTCTGAAATAAATATTGACTCTATATTGGTAAATCTTGGCCAATGCAATTCCAATGCAAACGCAATATCGCGCACGTCTTGGCACGTAACATTGGCAATACATTTATACTCATTCTGAAATAAATATTGACTTTATATGGGTAAATCTTGGCCAATGAACTTCCAATGCAAACGCAATATTGCGCACTTCTTGGCACGTAACATTGGCAATACATTTGCACTTATTCTGTAATCAATATTCGTATTATATTGGGAAATCTTGGCCAATGCACTTCCAACATTAGCCCAATATTGGCTAATTATTGACGTGCAATATCAGGAATACATTTGCATTTATTTTATGACCAATATTGGTTTCACATTGGGACATGTTGGCCAATGCACTCCCAACATAACCAATGAATAGCCAATGCTGAGCCAATGCACTGTGCTACTAGGGATACATCCTATCGCGGGACACCCTGTATATATATAATACTTACTTTTATGAATTTTTGTCTTACTTATATATTTTTCGACACACATCGCAACGATCGCTGCTGAATGCAACTGTCAATTGTCAAAGCTGTGGCCGGTCGGTATTCATAGTCAGATCTTATATATGTCGCAGGCTTATTGCAAAATCAGCCCTTTTGCAAAAAGACTAGCCTCTTTGCGAAAGGCCGGCATTTTGCGAAGCACTGATCGTTTCCCAATAAGACTGAACGCACTTTAAGCTTCTTGGCACACATGGGCTGGTGCTAGGCTAGGCACTTTGCAAAAAGTCTAAAATACGTTAGTCTTATTAAAGAAACGATCAAATGCTCTCGCAAAATGCCTTTTGCAAAAAGACTGATTTTGCAATAAGCCTGCGACATATACATACAAAAGCTTAGCGCGCCCGTTTTGAAACACGGAAGTGACCCTCGAATGGCGGCGACCAATCCGCAGCCTGTTGACCTGTTTGCTCATCCCTGACTAGAGGGTCCCTAAGTATACCTAACTGACAAAGAAGAGAAACCTGAGAACGGCCACACTGGCGTTTTGCTTGATACCATTTTACTGGACTGCTTGACAGTTTTGATACTATAATAAAAGCAAATAAAAGCTCCAAGGAGATGTATATACACAAGTATTTAAAAAAGTTGAGGTATTATTACAACAGCATATATTCTTGAAACCAAATCAAGTCAAAAAGTTCTGTATCATTTTTCTCTCCGACAAATAATTAATTATCGAGATGGATATCGTAAACTAAATATTGAAAAAGTTACCAAATTTTCCTTGAATATCTCAAAAAGTATTGGGCAAATAAAAAAATGTTACCAACAAAAGTTGTTCAAATTAATTAGTAGAAAAAGATGATAGGATAAAAAATAAGGGTTTTCATTTAAAAAATTCAAGATGACCTTGACTCGACCTTGCAGACACCACCCAAGATCAAACTCACAAGGCCAGTAAATAAACCTTTTTAAACCCTACAATTTTTATTTGAAACATTTTTTTACCAAAACGCCACGTTTTCGAGTTATTACGAGTTATTCGAGTGTGAAAGTTAAAGTGCATGGGACACCCTGTATATACACCCAACTTTCTTTCTACGCGATTCTTTTTACGCGGTTTTCCTATATAACGCGGTTTTTAAAATAATTTTTGTAATTTGTCATGTATATGTATCCTGTACACTGTACAGACCTTAATTTTAATTCCTAATAATAAAATAAAAATTCTTTAATTATATTGTAATAAATTATTACTAAATATTGTATATTGTTAGATTTTAATTATTTATTCTTTCACAAAATAATTAACTATATTGCTTTATAACATGGATTCTCTTTATTATCAGAAGACAAATCAATAATCGTATAAAATTTTTTTGAAGATAAGAAAGAATATATACCATGTCAAGTGCACATGTCAGTTGAATGTAACTGATAAAATATAATGCGCTGCTGATGACTCTTTTTAGAGTAATTAATATATTACTTTGAAAGGCTTACTCATGCAGGCTTATGCGCAGGCGCGCATGACTATTTATAGCTACTATTTCCACATATAATATACAGGGTGTTCCAGAATTGATAGTAAAAAAAAGAGCATATTCTACAGGTCAAAAGAAGGTAAAATTGTCCTATAAATATATGTCCGGAAACGCATCCCCTCTGAGCTACACCCTCCCAAAGTTTTCCGAAAAAACGAAGTTTCTGTACATTGTCTAAACTTGGGCTTCAAATTAAAGATGTAACAATTTTCGTAAAATTTGAAGCCCAAGTTTAAACAATATACAGAAAGTTCGTTTTGTTCGGAAAACTTTGGGAGGGTGTAGCTCAGAGAGGGTGCGTTAAAACTCGAATTTTCTGTATATTGTCTAAACTTGGGCTTCAAATTAAGGATATGTACCAATTTTTGTAAAATTCGAAGCCCAAGTTTAGACAATATACAGAAAATTCGAATTTTTCGGAAAACTTTGGGAGGGTGTAGCTCAGAGGGGGTGCGTTTCCGGACATATGTTTATAGGACAATTTTACCTTCTTTTGATCTGTAGAATATGCATCTTCTTTTTTTACTATCAATTCTGGGACACCCTGTATATGTTTATGCCTTTCTATACTCAAAATAACGGCTATATTTACTATATAACACTGCTATAACTTCTTTTTGTTATTACGGAGTTTTTGCAATACCGTCTTTCAGATACGGTAAACGCTAAATTCACGTTATATTATTCATGTTTTCGGGTGGAAATATGAAACTGGCGCACTTTTTCTTTTTTTTTTCTGTGCGTGCGCCAGTTTCATCTTTCCACCCGATAACATGAATAACGTGAATTTAGCGTTTACCGTATCTGAAAGACGGTATTGCAAAAACTCCCTAATAACTTTTTAATAAAAGACGAGCGACGGCTAAAACCTTTTGAATGTTGTTCAAGGTCATGACCTTGACAACATATATTGTCAAGGTCAAGGTCATCGGAGCTGCCTCCCTCCATCGGCATATTTACCCATATTATAAATTGCATAATTTTCTTGATTATTATTTTTATTTTTATTTCTAGTTGATTTATTATAAATACCTTTTACACATTCGTTGAAGTAAGTAATTAATAATTAAGATACTACTAATTGTAAGAAGAATAAACGTATTTTAGTTATCTGGTTATATTTCATCAAAAAATAAAAAAAATAAAAGTTTTCTGACTCATAATGCTAGTAGGTAACTACGTCAAAAATTGAAACTGCAATTATTGTTGAACATTTATCGCAGTTTGCCCATCGTTTTGCGTTGTTGTTTTAGTCACAGTTTCAAAGTATCTCTTGTCGTTAGAGTATTAACTTGTATACTACAGGTAAGAACATTATTGATTTCAACAATTTTTTATTTTATAATACATTATTAAAATTTTAGCTTTGCAATAAAAAGTTTATAAAAAAAAGAGTAACATGCTCTATTATGAAAATTATAGATAGATTATATCAAATCAAAAACTTTCTTTAGACGATCTATATCGGAAAGTCCGGCAGTACCGACCCTCTAAGGAGTTTTCATTTTTTTGATCAGAACCTGTACGATATTTATAAAGTATCTTTTGAAAAATGATTATTGTCTTCCAACCTATCAATAAATTGAATAAAACACTCTTATATTTAGAGAATAAGAGTTTTATTGAGAAAATGACAAATGTAAGAAAAATCCGCAACACAAGAAGTGGCTGGCTGTATCGGACATAGTAAACTAAGCATGTTATACAGTGCAATAATCACAAATATATTGTTCTGAATATTCTGATATGTTAGCACAGGCTTCATGCACCCATATCTTACACTTTCTACACTGTATCCAGTCTTCTTCATGTAATTCCAGGAATAAAGGGCAAGTTGTCTGCTCCGGTGTTGCTTGCTGTTGTTTACTTCCATCTATTTTCTTGCTTTTCTTGCTTTTTTTACTGACGTTTTTCCCAGAAAGTAGTTTTTTTACCACGTTTCCCTGGTTCAACCTTTTGTTTTTTCACTCTTTTCTCTTCAAGGATTGTTTTGTACGGTGAATCGGTTAATACCTCGCTCCTTTCCGTTTTTCGACGTCGTGAAGTAGCCCTTCGTTTTGAAGCGTCGAGAACCGGAGATAACTCTACAACTATTGCTTCGAAATTGGAACCTGATAGTGATCCGCTGCCATTCTCAAACTCATCTTTCCAGATAACACCTTATTTACCGCATGATGTATATCACCCAAGTTCCTCTCTTTCCCCCCTTTCTCTCATCTCCTTTTTGATCTACCATTGTTATGTACCCATAAAACAAAAAACCGACTTAAATAACTACTCAATCTGTGTCCGATATTGCCAGACAACTAAGTGCACGGTACATGTCGGAATGACAAAAATAATTTATTTAAATATAGGTCTAGAGTCACATGCATTTTTACGAATAATATCTCAATTTTCAATAGGTAGATAAATAAAGAATACACACCGATAATAACTGCTAGAATATATTTCTTTGGAGATACGTATAGTGACATAATGCAGCAAATTTACCAATGCAGCACACGTAATTAGTCAAACGAACATTCCGCAACATTACGAGCGAACCTGTATCGATATGAATTTGCCGCTCACGCCGTGTACTAGTATACGAATACTGCATCAGCTGCGATAGAGACAGTGGTCTCATCTGTTATAGAAACGCTACAACATCTAGTGACCGATACTGCTCGCTGTCCGATACTACCGGACTTCCCCCTAATACTTATCAGAATTCAAGATAGATAATATACTATACTATTTACAATTTTACGTATCGTGTAATAAAAAATACACATATAAAAAATCATAATATGTACGAATATCAAGAGATCGTATCTCGCGCTAATATGCATGGTAGCGACAAGACAGACCGAGTATCTGCCTTTCACCCGTCTGTCCAACATTTTTCTATAAATTCCGACGTAAATGTGCGCTAGTGCAAGTTGCAACTGATATTATGCACGAGTAATCTTCGCAGTGAATTGTTGCTGGATCATCAGACGACTATAGAAGGAGATATCTTCAACCTTATCCTAAAATTATTCGGCACATAATTGTTCAATCTTACATATTTTTGGATCTATACCTATTACTCTTTTTATCTTCTTGTAGAATATTCTCAAAGCTTTCCAGTTTTTTCTGTTTATCAACAGAACGACACAGGTAACTCCAACTACCAACATGCTTTGCTTGTGCTTCTTCGTCAATGTCTTCCTAGCTCTTGCATTATTATCATTTGTTCAACTACTATATTTGTTTCAGTTCTTCCATTTTTTTCCAATAAATATTCTGATGTCATTTGTAATTTTATTTTTAGCATTTCAAAGTTGATTCCTTTCTTTTCGAGTTTTGTTTCTGTAGTTTATTACTATCCTTTATTCTTGTTATTTCTCCTTCTTTTGAATTAATATGCCTTTATAATGATCTTATCTAGCTGTTCTTCTCTTTGCAATTTTTAAATTATTTTTCTCTAAAATGTTTCCGAATGTTATCTTGATGTCCTGGAATTTTTATAAACCTTATTTATAACATATTGAGCATACACATATTGTACATCAAAATATGTACAATATAAGTTATATAAATCCTAAATAGAATTTAATCGTAAAATTTAACGCCATTGTCAAAGTGAATTTAAAACAACTGTTTTGTGATACTTTTGTGATACTGTATACTGTCTTTTTCCTATAAATATTTATTTAGTATTAACAAAGAAATTTTTTCTGTACAATTTATAAAAATAATTATGTCATAAAATAGATTTTTGTTAAAAGTTTTTCTTTGTGGCAAAGAACGGCTGTACTTCCGAAAGGCCCATATGAGCTAGCGAGCTGAACTTTATGCAGCACACTTCTCTAGGTGTGGGAATGCTAAATATAAAATATTGGAGCCGGAAATTGAACAGACATATACTTTGTAAGTTGAAGCGAGGTCCACCCCGTACCGCTTTCGGTCCCGCACCCCAACCGATCTGTGTGAAGTCCGTCCCCCTGTCTACGCATGTACTTTTCCACCCCCACAACAATTGGGTTGGGTTAGGTTAGTTTTTTTGAAGTGGAGCCCCCCGCAGAGGGGCCGAAACCTACTGCATCCACGCACGCACTTTTCCACCCGCACAACAATCGGGTTGGGTTAGGTCAGTTTTTTTTGGAAGTGGGGCCCCCGCAGGGGGGCGGAACCTACTGCATCCACGCACGCACTTTTCCACCCACACAACAATTGGGTTGGGTTAGGTTAGTTTTTTGGAAGTGGAGCACCCCGCAGGGGGGCGGAACCTACTACTGCATCCACGCACGCACTTTTCCACCCTTAAACAATTGGGTTTAAGGTAATATAATAGATTTTTCCTGGCAAAGGTTGTTAGGTAGGTATAATAAGGTGACGGTTGTAAAGAATAAAATTTGACTTCTATTCAATTGCCGGCTCCAATATTTTATATTTAGCATTCTCACACTTAGAGAAGTGTGCTGCATAAAGGTCAACACGCTAGCTCATATGAGCCTTTCGGAAGTATATCCCAATTAGGACAAACAATTCGTTGTCTAGGCATGTGCTTATTGAAATGTAAGATATAAGTAAGAGTACCCAGTACCGAAAAAGCTAGGGATCCACCATCAATGACTTTGACCTTGACATATATGTTATCAAGATGATGACCTAGGGTAACATTCAGGAGGTTACAGAAAACTTTTTATTAAAACGTTATTAATAAAGAAAGTTTGTGTATTAATAATAATTGATAAAATGCACCGCCATTCCGCCAAGTGCTGATTTTATGAGTGGGAGTGCAGGGAAAGGGACGTTATCCCTCCCTCACTTCTACGCATATACTATTTTCACACACACTTCAATACCGATATTATTAACATTAAATTAACAAAAGTATATGAAAAGGATTTTCACGAAATATTTACCATTATTTTTATTTAAGGGGTTACAGGACCTTGACGGAAGTAAAAGTTAAAAAAAATTTAGAGAACTGTAAAAAGTTGTAAATTAATTGGAGTATGAATTTTTGTTTTGTGTGTCTATTAAGTTTACATTAACAGTATATTGGTATAAAAAAAATTAAATTTTAAGGTGAATATATATCTAACAATAATCAAAATCCTGCAATCATCATCCTGCTCCATATCTTGAGCAATCGCAACCGTAGTAACTGCTGCTTCCGTCAAAATGTTTGTTTTGAATGTCAGAATGTTTGTTTTTCTCATTGATGACATTTTCGACTTTTTATGACATTTTGCCGAATACTTTTTCGAGTATTTATTTTATATATTAATTGCTTCTTCCTTTTCTTCTGAAATATATACAAAAATAAATGCCTTCAAAATTTGTAATAACGTCAGAGCAGACGCTTATGCCTTTTATTTTATCATCAGTACCGTCAGAAAATAGACGCTTCTGACATTTATTTTACTAATATCGTCACAAGAGATAATTCTGATTTTTATTGATCAGTATATTGATCAGTACCATCGAAATAGACGCTTCTAATATTTGTTTCTAACTACTGTTATAAATGTTTTAGTATTTATATGTATTTACCAGTACCATCAAAATAGATGCTTCTTGTATTTGTTTCTAACTACAATTTTACTTATTCCTGTCATTTTTATGTCATTATTACGTGATTACAAAAGGATAATTGACGTAACGACTGACCGACATGAAAATCACGTGACACTGCCGCCAGGGAAGTTGCCCTCAAATTGCAATCAATATGCTGTTAATCATGGATGACAAAACGACAACGAGTTGTTAAGTTGCTGCCACAAATCATCTCTTCACGGATAATAAATTCGTGTGAACATGTTGCCATCAATTTGCCGTTAATAGAATTAGAGTTCATGTGAGTTCAACCCGACAGACATAATGTTGTCTCATATCTTGTCCCAAGTTTGTCAAAATTGGTTGCTTCAACAATTGTTGGCAACATGACAGCAACCTCACAGTATTTGGCTATCTGGGTCGTTCCGATTACGCTCATTCCGCTCCATGGGGATGAAAGGCTTTGGAATCTGCGCATCGAAAATTGCGGAACGCTCGTAATTGGTTCCGCCCTCGTTCCACGTTCTGCTATTCCGCTGCATGGGTTTGTACCCTTAATTGGAGGAAACGGACACATCAGTGACAATCAAATACAGTGACAATCGGACACAGTAGGAAACGGATCTTGTTGTGTGGGAAATTGAAAAGCCATGTAAAAACTTGTTTCGCGTGGTAAGTTAAAAACGTGGACTTTGTTTTACCCTGCTGCACATGGAGGTGTGGAGTGGACCTCGCTCACCTCGCTAATTCACGTTGTAAGTTGAAAACCTATGTGTTCGTTTTTTGGTGTGTCCAATTGCAATCATCGTGTGTCCGTTTCCTACTGTGTCCGATTGTCACTGTGTCCGATTCATTCAATCTGCTGTGTTCGATTTATTCTGTGCGCAACTGGGATCTACCCCTTAATCATGGGCTGGCAGCACTTTTAAATGCAAACTTAAGTAAAATTGTTTCTTATACAGTTTGTATTTTTGCTATAACTTTCTAATAAAGCATTTTGGGGCCTAAAGTTGGGACACCGTGTATATGTTTTAGTTGCTTGGTTAGTATAATTTATGAAAGAATTAATAGTTTTCCTATCACTTGACTCATAATGCTAATGCTAGACTAACAATAAGGCATGACTAAACTTCAACTATCACTGAATGCTTATCACAGCGTGCTTATTTGACTAGTCGTTTTGCGCTATTATTTTAGGTTTAGTGTATTTTTTGCCATTCGAGTAATAACTTGTTATATTACAGGTAAGAAAATTATTGATTTTAACAATTTTTCTTGTTAACGATACAGCATCAAAATTTTAATTTAAAATATAAGATTTATTAAAAGCGAATGACATGCATCGTTATGAGGATTACATAATTTATATAAAGTAAAATTTTTTTAAAACAATCTATAATCTGTTCTGTCCATCAAAATAAAATCGTTGAATTTATTTCTAAGAATTTTTATTTTTTTTTCTATGAATTTATATCACAAACATATGTAATTTGATATATTTAATAACTGTACTTTTAGTAACTATAAAAGCAATTTTACCTGAGTGAAAACTATCTTTAAGATTATAATATATTTTCACCATAATTTCCGAAAATTTAATATCTTGGCAAATAGATAGCAACAGATCTGTCCACCGCAACAAAGCCATGAAATAGATTTATGATAAAATCTACATAGCAAAAAAATTAACAATAAGATTTATCTAGTTATGTATTTTTGAATATATTTACAAAATATCTTAAAGTTTAAAAATCTAAAATAACTATAATTAGATTGTTAAGTATTCGTTAATATTTCAATTTTGTTTCGAACATGCCGTGGTAGTTGGGAACATCACTAATATTTTTATACTAATTATTATTTTTACTTAGCAGAAGGAAAATGAATTCTAAGAAGTATAATGGTATTTTAATGGTATTATTGTTTGCATTCTTGAGATATAAGAAATCAAATTAATCATATACCCACAGATAGATCATAGTACAGTCATTTGGTGCTAAAAAAAGGGGTTATCTGGAAAGTTTTTCGGCAGTTTTGATATTTGACATTTTGATAAATTTTGAGGTGTTCTTTTGGAATTTTTACTTTGCCATCTCGTATCTTTGCCGCTTGCGCCGCCATATTGGAAAAAAACGCCCAAAAACGGTTTTCCTCCTTTCCGGCTCATTTTACGATGAAAATAGTTATGTAACAAATTAAACTAGATTTCTTACATAACTATTTTCATCGTAAAATAAGCCGGAAAGGAGATATTGTCGAAAAACCGTTTTTGGGCGCCATTTTTCCAATATAGCGGCGAAAGCAGCAAAGATACGAGGTGGCAAAGTAAAAATTCGAAAAGAGCACCTCAAAATCTATCAAAATACCAAATATCAAAACTCCCGGAAAACTTTCCAGGTAAAACTACCAAATGACTGTACTATCACGATTATCGTACTTTTAAGAAGGTATCGATGCAATTTACTTATTAGTAATATTCACCAGCAGATTCTATCACAAAATGAAGTCCAGCTGCGTGATATATATTTTTCCATTGGTCATAGCATCGGTCATGGCAATGGTGCAATTTGTAAGTAATTATTATTATACCGTGTAATAGTATATGTATTTTCGTTTCATAATTTTTAAATTATAACTTTTGTTTTTATCGGTTTTATTACATAAACTATGTCTACAAAAAGGCATAATATTTTTGAATTTTATGAAATTATTTAGAATTGTTGGGTAAAGATATAAGATAACATATGCGTCACTCTCTTTCTTTCAAATGAGCGTAGGTATAAATTATAGGAAATAATTATAAGAACTGCATATATACTTATTTTTATAAATATTTATATATACAATTGTTTTATAAAAATTTTATAGAAAATGTTGCAACGTACCATAAAAAATACTATTTTATATAAGCTAGCTACTAGACCATATATCAAAATTTATTTGTTCGTTTTATGACATGTAAATCTAAAATTTCCATACGAGATAGAGCGTGATTAGCAATATTATCTCAAGCCTTGAAATTTTAAATGTTTCATGATTGTACGTACATTTTTACATCTTGTGCCTTAACATTTATATTCTATAATTTTAATTCCTTTTTTTATTCAAAGTCCTTAAGTATGTATACTTGTGTTTTGTTATCTATGTTAAAAATCCAAAAACGAATTATGTTTTCCGTTGATAATAATTAAGAAACAATAGTTATTAATTATAATATTTATTTATTTTTATTAACCTATACACTATACTTATCTTTTTTACAATTTCTATTATATTATGTATATTCGCCGATTTTTGTTATTTACTTCTCATTAATTAATTATTGAGAAAATCGCAAAACGGTGTAGAAATTTCTATTCAATTTATCCTGCTTTGCCACGAGAGTTGATATGATTATTACCAAATTTTGTATATATATGTAATAATATAATTATATACAGGATGTTTGATAATAAACAAATATAATCTATAATAAAAAATAAGAGGTTCTATTTTAAAAAATTATTTGGAATAAAAATGGCTATTTCTGGTTTGAGCCAATCGACAGTAGCATATATCATAGCATATATCTTCCTAATAAAAACCATAAAAACTTTTTTCGATGGAAGTCTTGATATTCGAAAAATCTCAATGTAAAAGTTAAAATGGGATATCTATATCTATACAGGGTGTCCCAGGACCTCACCGACAAACTTTGAGGAATGATAGGTCACACAGAGAGGATCATTTTTTGTTAAGGAACATATGGTCGCTGACGCGTCCTTAAGGAGCTATGCATCCGAAAAGTTAGATCTCCGGTAAAATGTTTTGCACAAATAAAATTTAATGTAATTAACTCTCAGAAGAGTGAGATAGAAAGAGAGGGAGTGCACCCGGGTGGGGAATCGGAACGCAGTCCTGCAGTACAGTACGTGTACGTAGGTGATATCCCCCCCCCCCCTCTAAACCCCTTGGCCCTGATGCATAAAAAGTCCCCCTCCCCGTGTGACATCAGCCCCCTCGCCCCTCGAGTCTCCCCCGCCCCGCTCCCCCCTCGGAGCTCCCGGCTTAGAACCGACATAGTATTACTACTAGTCTTTCTATACCTACAACCTAACCTAACCTACGTCGTAGGTTTGTTGTTGTTCTGTGAGTTTGCTATCAATCAATCAAGCATGAATTACGAATTCGCTGAGCTGACTGACATGATAATGTGTTACGGTGAGGCTAGGGGAAATGGAAGAGAAGCTCGTCGCATCTACGAGCAGCGGTTTCCTAACAGAAGACATCCACACCACAGTACCTTTGCTGAAATTCATCAACGCCTTCGAGAGACGGGGAATCTTCGTCCTCAGCATGTTGGCGGGGGAAGGCGTGATGTGAGGATATCTGATTTTGAAGACAATGTGATCGAGAGATTCAGCAACGAACCTTCAGCTAGCACGCGTGCTGTGGCGCACGATATGGGCACAAGTCGCATGTCAGTTTGGAGAGTATTGCATGAGTACGACCTACATGTGTACCACCTCCAGAAGGTGCAGGCACTAGGACCGAACGACTTTGCACCACGTATGCAATTTGTACAGTGGTTTCTTCATCAAAGTGTCACTGATCCTGCCTTTCCCACGCATGTCTTGTTCACAGACGAGGCCTGCTTCACGCGGACCGGATACTTTAACAACAGGGATAGTCACATTTGGGACTATGAGAACCCACATACGATTTTTGTTAGAGCTCACCAACAACAGTTTTCCGTCAACATATGGGCTGGAATTATTGGTAATCATCTGATAGGACCTGTCATTTTTCCACCACGTTTAAATGGAGCAGACTATCTACAGTTCCTGCAGAACACACTTCCGGAACTGCTCGAGGATGTACCGCTTGCTGTGCGCAGGAACATGTGGTTCCAGCATGATGGAGCCCCACCACACTTCAGCATTGATGTGCGCGCACATTTAATTGCCAAATTCGGGGAACATTGGATAGGAAGAGCGGGGCCTGTTGCGTGGCCACCGCGATCACCCGATTTAACGCCCCTTGATTATTTTTTGTGGGGGTATGTTAAGAGTATCGTGTACGTCACCCCAGTTGACAACAGAGCGGAACTGATTGACCGAATAAATGCTGCGTTTCAACAAATCCGAAACAACCTGTCATACTCGACAGAGTTGGACAATCAATGCTGCGAAGGTGTCAAGAATGTAATGAGGTACAGGGCAGGCAATTTGAACAGCTATTATTGTAAATTTTCAGAACATGCAAGAAAAAATAAATTTTATTTGTTTAAAACATTTTACCGCAGATCTGACTTTTCGGATGCATAACTCCTTAAGGTCGCGTCAGCGACCATATGTTTCTTAACAAAAAATGATCCTCTCTGTGTGACCTATCATTCCTCAAAGTTTGTCGGTAAGGTCTTGGGACACCCTGTATATAGTTTGGAAAAATATATGTATCGCGTTATATTTTTTCCAAATTATATATAGTATTGTATTTAATTATATAAAACATGTTGGTATAACATAAAAAATAACGTGATGCAATACTTATAATGAAAAGAGATAAGTAAAACTTTTTCGGTCTCATATCGTATGTCGATGTTTTTGGCATCAGCCTCTTCTTGTTAAAGAGATAAAAGTTTGTACCTACTTAATTGTCGTGTGTACCAACATGCTACACTGTTACTGAAGCTACACGACTGCAGCGAACATATGTCGTAATTCGGCAAAATAAACAACGAGAGTGATAACATACATAAAAGCGATGTTGTATATGTTTTATAATCCGCAAACTTTCCTTTCCTAGACTCATACGACTTTCGAGTCTTGCGATCCAGACGAATGGGTTATGACGAATACAACACTAGAATGGATTAATAACACGAAAATTATTACGTGTAACATTACTTTCAAAGAGGTACGCAATTATTAATGACATTTATATACGAGCTAAGAGTTTGGTTTTAATTTCCCTAGGCAAATATCTCGAAAATATGGAAGATACGGAAAAACGTTTCAGACAAAAGTCGTATGGTTTCGGGGGAGACATAAGATGGTGGCAATGATTTGACCTTGGACGGTCGTTTGAAGGTCACGTAAACGTCACCTTCAATTTCTTAAATGAAACCCCCTATATTGTAGTCCAAACTACAGCTGGTGCACTTCCTCATCTTTCCCGTCGCAACCTATGCAGCCGAGACATGGACCATCAAGCAGGCGGACAGGAGGAGAATAGAGGGTTTTGAGATATGGGCGTACCGGCGTATCCTCCGGATCCCTTGGACTGCACACCGGACCAATATATCGGTGCTAGAAGAACTGGGCATCAGAATAAGACTTCTCAAGCGGATCAATCAGGTTTACCTCCGCTACTTTGGACACATCGCCAGACGAAGAGACACAATGGAGAAGCTTGTGGTGGAGGGAAGGGTTAATGGAACGAGACCAAGAGGAAGATCACCAAACAGATGGGTGGACCAGCTGCGGCCCCTGGTGGAGAGATCTATTCACGGGGCGACTCACTTAGCGCTGGATCGGGGGGCTTGGAGCGACCGAGTTAGAAGTGTCACTATAACGTCACCATGAAGCGCCGCCACGCCCTGTCAAGGGCAAAGGATTGAGGAGGAGGATATTGTAGTATATTGTTTGAAAGCTAGGGCATAAAATAAGAAAAATTTTGGCGCAAACCAGAGGTCAATACGTTAATCCGTTCGGGAGTTATTTAGGGTCAAAGTTCAAAAAAGCCAATTTTTAACCCTAACTCACGAATGGATCAACGTGTCGACCACTGGTTTGTGCGAAAATTTTTCTTTTTTTATGCCCTAGCTTTCAAACAATATACTACAATATAGGAGGTTCCATTTAAGAAATTGAAGGTGACGTTTACGTGACCTTCAAACATCCAAGGTCAAATCATTGCCACCATCTTATGTCCCCCTTGAAACCATACGACTTTTGTCTGAAAAGTTTTTCCGTATAATGTTCCATATTTTTCGAGATATTTGCCTGCGGCATTTAAAATGAAATACCCTATATAAGCAATTGATACAATTGTAAAATACATAATAAATAAACAAACTTTTAAGTACACGCTTGTAATAACTCTGCATATAAAATGCTACGCATTAAATATTTTACCACAAAATATGTTAATATCTTAATTATAAAATATTTTTAGCCGGACAATCGCAAAATATACAGGATACATATTGTGATAGGCGATTGTAAGAACCGTATTATGTGTACTGGAGAACCGACAATATGGGTGGAAGATATCAACTGTAATACCCAAAATCTTACAGAATCAGACATGGATGCTTGTAAAATTGCAAATGTAATTATATTTTTATAATTATTAAATATTGCAGTACTCATGTACATACATATCGCTCATTTCCTACAACGATATAACTCAAAAATTGGCACTTTTGAGTTGTTTGCAAAAGAATGATGTGAATTTAATATACTGAATAAAGAGCTAATATATACATAGGTATAGTTAAATATTTTTAATACTCTATAATCAGTTATTACACCAAAATATTACATTTAAAAATAATATTACAAAATTTTAATGATTTAAAACATTCAACACTTATTTTCTGGAAAATTTTTGTTTTTTGAGTTATGTCATTGCTGCAGTAAATGAGCGACATGTAAGAATGATTCGAGAGTATACATACCTACATAATATATGTATATTTATCGCACTCATACGTCCTCCTCGAAAACAAAATTGACCTGTTTTGACAGTTTTCGCAAAAATTAATCCATCACAAAATAAACTAGTAAAAAGTTTTCAAACAAATACCCAGGTAGTAAAGTAACGCCAAATGACGTATTAATAACTTAATGATATCTCTAACGTCAACAATTATATGTCAAAGTGCACGAGCATAAATTTCATATATGCCGAATTGTGTGTTAACATATGACATATACAATGTATATACAATTAAATTACGATGTTTTGAATCAAAATTTAAGCCGTAACTTTTGTACGCAAATTTAAAAAAAAACCGTTATAGATTTTCCGTAAAGTTACGTAGGGGAAAGTAGGGGAATAGTGCGCACCTCAAGTTTGAGACTGTGACGATAAGTGGCGACACGCGAGTGGCAAAATTTCGAAGCTGCGTCAAAATTCTAGATAATATAGATATATTTTATCCCAGCTCAAAGCTTCATTTGAACGGAGGGAGCGAAAAAGAAAACGTGCCCGTTTCCTTACCATTTTGAAGCGACAGGAGTTAAGCTCGTAAGTGGGGCAATTTTTATTTGCTACTGTAATTGGTATAACATAGTGAAATACAATCCTTTGGAAACCTTTCGCCGCGTTGGTCCCATAAATTCATTTGCGGTTCGCGAGTAATTGACAAAATTGTCCCGGAATAACAAATCGGGGAATAGTGCGCGACCATCTTTATGTTTATTTATGTCAAATTTATATATATATACAGGGTGAGTTTTTTAACTTGAGACTGCAAAATATCTGGAAAAATAAGCATTGTACGAAAAAATGTTTCAGACAAAAGTCGTATGGTTTCAAGGGGGACATAAGATGGTGGCAATGATTTGACCTTGGATGGTCGTTTGAAGCTCACGTGAACGTTACCTTCAATTTCTTACATGCAACCCCTTATATTGTAGTATATCGTTTGAAAGGGCATAAAATAAGAAAAATTTTGGCGCTAACCAGAGGTCAATACGTTGACCCGTTCGGGAGTTATTTAAGGTCACAAATTGACTTTTTCCAACTTTGACCTTAAATAACTGCCGAACGGATGAACGTATCGACCTCTGGTTTGCGCCAAAATTTTTCTTATTTTATGCCCTTTCAAACGGTATACTGCAATATGAGAGTTTTACTTAAAATTTTTTAGTGTCCCAGGGGGCTCTAACTTAAAAATTTGAAATGGAACCCCCTAATTTACCGTTTGAAAGGGCATAAAATAAGAAAAACTTTGGCGCAAACCAGAGGTTGATACGTTAATCCGTTCGGGAGTTATTTTAGGTCAAAGTTGAAAAAAGTTAATTTTTAACCTTAAATAACTCCCGAACGGGTCAACGTATTGACCTCTGGTTAGCGCCAAAAATTTTCTTATTTCATGTTCTTTCAAACGATATACTACAATATAGGAGGTTGCATGTACGAAATTGAAGGTAACGTTCACGTGAGGTTCAAACGACCATCCAAGGTCAAATCATTGCCACCATCTTATGTCCCCCTTGAAACCATACGACTTTTGTCTGAAACATTTTTTCGTACAATGCTTATTTTTCCAGATATTTTGCAGTCTCAAGTTAAAAAACTCACCCTGTATATAGAGGAAAGTCGCCGATTATGAGATACCACATCTATTTTGTGTGATTGCAGGAAGTCTATGGGCAGAATTGAAAAATATAATAGGTCATTTTGAAGGGAATTTAATAAGCTTTAAGATGCTGAAATGTAAAATTTAATTTTAATATTGATTTTTCTGAAAATTACAAAAATGTAAAAAATGAGCTTTCGGCAAAATCGAAAAAGTGTGCTCTTAATATGAGAGACCCCGGGAAATCGCTAATAAAGTGCAAAATACATTATATTATAATTAGACAACTTTATTTAAAGTTTCTGAAAGATAAATGTAATGGAGAAGTACATTTTCAACAATCGTAAACACACTTATACCCAATATTGTACCTAATCTGCCCCCTTCACCCTTCTCCCTCAAATCAAAGTCAGCACACACTTATAATTTCGTATAAACTTTCCCTTAACGTTAATATAGTATTTTCTCTTATTTTATTACTGTACAATAACTTTCATACTCCAGCAACCCAGGAGTACCCTGAGTATCTCATGTTACGAGCCCCACGCCTTGCGGTTTCGCGATCACCAAATCTAATCTCTACAATTGCGCAACTCAACATATCCCGTATTTTCCTATTAATACGACCTTACTCTATCGCTGCATGCAGAACTCATTGCTAAATATTAATTAATTATATATTAAACAAGGTTTAAAGTCTCATATCCACGGCACTTGACAACATCCAATTTTACAATTTCTTTCTCTGCAACGACTACACGCACGATCAAACAATGAATTTTACACTAAATAGGTTTTACCCCAAGGGCAATAAGTTCATGGTGGAACCAACTGATAGGGCCTATTAGTTTAGCAGAAACCTCGCTGTCGCATATTAGAAGCCTATCTCATAATAGGGGACTTTCCTCTATATACAGGGTGTCCCAAAAAGCTCGGACACCGTTTCACTGGCAAATTCTGTGAGACATTCTAAGAAGAAAATTCTTATGCGAAAATGTTGAGGCTATAATAGTTTTTGAATTATAAGCATTTAGAGTTAGCGAATCAGACCGCCTAAAGTTGGCGCGCTCAGGTGTGGTACGTCGCATAGCAAGTAAAGGTGCTCTTGTGCATTGACTCAGTTTTTAGATATTGACATAATTCTGCAAACGACAAGGAAATTACTTTGAAGCTTTGTCTTATTTATCTGTGATTGTTCAATTTGCTGTACATAAAGATTAATGCAAGCATTATGGAATATCAATAAATACGTATGCACAGCGAACTGTCAAGTTTGTCAAATGAAGTGTGTCACAAGCTAGCCCACCTTCACTTGCTATGCGATGTATGTACCACACCTGAGCGCGCCAACTTTAGGCGGTCTGATTCGCTAACTCTAAATGCTTATAATTCAAAAACTATTATAGCCTCACCATTTTTGCATAAGAATTTTCTTCTTAGAATGTCCCACAGAATTTGTCAGTGAAACGGTGTCCGAGCTTTTTGGGACACCCTGTATAGTTTATTTATATTTGAATTTATATACAGGGTGTGTCATTTTAATCAATACAGGCAAATATCTCGAAAGATATGGAAGATACGGAAAAATGTTTCAGACAAAAGTCGCACGGTTTGAAGGGGGACATAAGATGGTGGCAATGATTTAATCTTGGATGGTCGTTTGAAGCTCACGTAAACGTCACCTTTAGTTTCTTACATGGAACCCCCTATATTGTAGTATATTGTTTGAAAGGGCATAAAATAAGAAAAAATTTGGCGCAAACCAGAGGTCGATACGTTGACCCGTTCGGCAGTTATTTAAGGTCAAAGTTGAAAAAAGTCAATTTTTGACCCAAAATAACTCCCGAACGGGTTAACGTATCGACCTTTGGTTAGCGCCAAAATTTTTCTTATTTTATGCCCTTTCAAACGATATACTACAATATAGGGGGTTCCATGTAAGAAACTGAAAGTGACGTTCACGTGAGCTTCAAAGGACCATCCAAGATCAAATCATTGCCACCATCTTATGTCCCCCTTCAAACCGTACGACTTTTGTCTGAAACATTTTTCCTCATCTTCCATATCTTTCGAGATATTTGCCTGTATTGATTAAAATAACTCACCCTGTATATTTATGTCGAATTAATCGTTTAATGAGTGCGTTGAAGCCAGTCAATTCTACTCGCAAATTTTTTTTTTCAAATATCTCATTTTCAAAGTTTCGCGTTTAATTTTCAATTATTTATCATCCCTCACATTAACTATACTTAAAACTAATGATTTAAGCAGAAAAGTTTGTTTATCCGCTGCAGACACAAATTTTGGCAATTTCCAAACTGCGCACTATTACCTGCAACTTCCATTTTTACCCGACTTAATTTGCATCGTCCTAAATATCGCTCAATAAATAGGTATTTAACAACAAAATTATTATCAAGTATGAGTTCACATACTTGTAGACAAACGTTTAAAGGTCCCATAGCCGCATTTACATTAATTGTAACTGTATAAAAGCCATTTTGTATTAACCCTTTGTTGCACGTTTTTTTCTAGTAAATCTTATTTTGTGAAACTAGTTACTCAGGGGTTTTTGAGGTCTCTGAGTACGAATCCGGTGTGAAAAATACAAAATTTAAAATGGCGGATCCAATATGGCGCCTTGATATAGCCGTAGTTTGCTGAGTCGCGCCCAAGAAAAGGTTATCGGCAAGTGGGATGCGCCGCGGCAGCTGCAGTGCCAGGCAACTTCAAGAAGTTGCTGCCGAGTAGTAATTTTCAAGCGAATCCGGGCAATTTTGAAAATGACGTTTGCCATATAGTTCCGCCATTTTGGATCCGCCATTTTGAATTTTGTATTTTTGAAACCGGATTCGTAATCAGCGACTCCAAAAATCCCCGAGTAACAAAAAATGACGTTTGCCATATAGTTCCACCATATTGGATCCGCCATTTTGAATTTTGTATTTTTGACACCGGATTCATAATCAGCGATCTCAAAAACCTCCAAATAATAATTTTAAAGTATATAGGTTATCGATCAAAATTTTACGCAAACGAATTTATTCACTAAAAACGACAGTTTTTCGGTATATATTTATTAATAAAAAGTTATTTATTTAAAATATGGTTCTGAAAGTTGATTTTTTAGTTAAAGGAACCTTTTAGCAGTCCAGCAATACCAAACATGCTAAAGAAATACGTGAAAAATTTGATTTATTAAAAAAACAAATTTGTATGAAAGGTACGTGTTGTACCGGTACAACACTGTGCAGCAAAGGGTTAACAGATTTACCTTAGGTGCGCACTATTACCCTACTTTCACCTACATGGTATAGTTTTTTTATAGGTTTCGCTAAATATTATAATTTCCAACGAAAGATAGAAGTAGATTGTGAACATTGCATTTATATGTATATATTCCTCACATTGCATATCAGCATATGCTATACGTTAACACACAAACAATTGAGCATATACGAAAATTATACGCGTGCATTTAATGTATTTGAGTAAGAGAAAGCCAGCATGAAAAGCGGTTTACTCCCACAGATGTATGTACTGATCAAAAGCATACAAGTAAGATGGTTGTTCGAGAAGCAGGCTTCTCGAATATTCTCGAAACTAAACGCCGTATTCGGGCTACGACGGCTCTGTTTCCTGGAAGTTTTTCTGAATGTACATATTGGGTAAATAGTCAGACTCGAGACAAACAGGCTGTGGCGATCGGCGATTGGTGAATCCGCGAGCGACCAGATGTTCGATTCGTATTGCCTGCGAGCCCGAGCTGACACTGTCCGTTTAGACTCACCAGGGAACAGAGCTATTATCGCGAACGAGCCAAGACGGCCTAACGCAGCGCGCGTATATACTCGTGCGGTGAATCTTTCGACAAAGCACTGACGGTCCGTGAGTTCGAAGATAATTAAAGATTCTATTAATTGTTGGTAACCGGACTCCAATTTATTACTATCTCGTCTCCTATCCCGGCGATAAAAATAAATATTTTCGGTGTGATCGTGAGATCGGAGGCACGAGAACAATGGTATATTGAAATAACTGTTTTTTTAATGTCCGCAAACTGATCAACTTTTTGCATTTATAAATAGATCTTATTAGAAATTATTTTATTAAAAATTATTGTCTTATTAAGGGGTAAGGCCACCTTGCGCGTCAAAAAAAAAGGTCAATTTCGGGATTTTTTTTAAAGAGTATAGTAAATGTTATCAAATTTTCGTCAAAAATACTTTATAAAACTTGCCTTGAGGTACAAAAATAAATTTTTTCAAAAATTTTTATTAAAAAATGGCGGCTCCAGAAGCAGGCTCCGACGACGCCTGTATTACGAGGTCCAAAACGGGCGGACAGATATCTCCTTCAGATTTGCACGTGGAACAAAAACCCAAAATTTTTCTTTTAATAGATACCCTAAACTAGTGAACCACGTAGGGAAATTTGAAAATACCGTTTTTTCGGAAAATGGTGAGCATATAAACCCAAAATTCATTTTTTCACGTAAAAATTTTGTCATTAATTGTTTATAAAAAACAAAGTTTATAAGATATCGAAAAATCCCTACGTGGTTCACTAGATTATATGTATATGTGAGAAGATATCCTCAAAATTTCAAGACAATCGGTAAAGAATTGTAGCTGCTGTGTGTCCGCCCGATTTTAAAAATGTAGTTTCGAGAAAAACGCGTTTAAAGTTTTAAGTAATATTTTACGGTCGAAAAGTGTAGTATACCTTTAATCTGTGCGATGCCTGCACCGTATAATTGGCCTTCTACGTTCTTCTTTAGGGTTTAAGGAAGGTTTTAAGCCAAAAAGAAACAATTGAATTTTTTGAAAGTTGCAAGGTGGCCTTACCCCTTAAGTGACACATATGGAGGTAATGCGTGGTATATACTGTATCATTCTCCACAAATCTCTTGAGCAATTTAATAATAATTTTTTCCTAACAAAACTGCCCAAACCCCTCTACAATTTCAGCAGGATTAAACGATTAGACATAAAAAGATTTCCACAAATTTTATTTCAGTCAGAACAACCAATAAAACCGCCTTTATTTAATTTATGTAAAGTAACTTTAACGATGTTAATGCAAACCTGAAATATTGATAAAGAGAACGTACAATATACATGCTGATACATGAAACAAAATTCCTTCTGTTCAAACTTATATTTCAAGTACATTTTGGTTTAAAAGTATAAACAGTTGTTTTTATTTCGCAGGAATTGGGAAATTTGGAAAAAGAAGAAGAATGGTTAAAACGCCGATATGGATTAATAGATGCAGAAATACTCTATAAGTTGGTGTTTTGCATAAATTTAGATAATATCGATATTTTGTGGAATGGTCAATCTAAATCAGATGAATCTTAATAATTTTTAAGGTTTTTTTTTAAGTATCTACATATTTTTTCTATAATATGCTTTAATTAAACATATACCTTCTATTATAATGTAATTTAATTAAAACAATAAGTAGACTTTAAGATCTTTCTCGTACTATAACAATGAAGTCAATAATTACTCTTTTCTTCTTATTCGATAAAAAGAAAGTATAGACGTACAATTTATTGTTAAAAAGTTATCACTGCTTATCTGATCATTAAATCTATGTAGTGTATATATGAATGATAAAATATATGTCTAATCTTCTTCTATTAAAAACAAATTACATATTAAGTTTAAAACAATATTTTGCCATTTAAGATATAAAATTATAAAATATGAATCTCTCGTACGAAGTTATTGATACATTGTTATTCTCTTATACAGGATTATTGATAAGAATACAATTATTAAATAGAGAAATGTTATGTAATCAGAATTTAACATTGCTATAAAATGCATTCCTTAATGTAAGATCAGTTATTTGACTCTCTGTATGCTTTACTGTATATTATCGTATATATTTTTTTATTAATTAACAATTTTTAGTAAGAGAACTACATATATATATACCTATGTATGTAATATCTTTTGCGCTTCTAGACCATTGTTTTTTTTTTAATTTTTATTAATCCTCAATTAAAATATTAGATGTTCGTTTTCTACAAAAACTAGTGTAAAGATTCTTCTCGGACCATCATAAAATATAGCATTCATCACTTTATCTGGCTATTGTTTTTTAGTTATTTTATTTAGTTATCTATTGAATTTAATATTGGGATTAAATTTGTGTGATACTTTTACTAATTTATCATCCTATAATCAAAATACTATTAAATTTCGTAAAAAAAACCTTATTAGGATAAAGAATATACCAAGTACACACATAAAAAACATTTAAATTGTATTATGCGTCATTAATTTATTTTTTAAGATTAAGTCTGAAAAACATTGAAGGTAAGTATTACAACATATGTTTAATTAATAATATTTTATTTTATTTTTCTGTAACTCTATTGAAATTTCACACAAATTCTAAGTTGTATAAAACAAACCTCAAAGAAGTACAAATCAAACGTGAATAATGTTAGGTATACTTATTAACGCATTGCAAAGATGCCCTGATTAAACATAATTTCCAATTTAAATCTTTTGGAATATCTTTTACAATATTTTTTGATAAACTCTCTAAAATATCGTAAGAAAATCTCTTTTTTAGTAGATACCCAGAGAGCACAATGTCCAAAATCGGGACATAAGACATTTTATAGACGTCATTAAGACGTCTTTTATACATCATTTCGTAAGACTGCTAAAGATGTCTAAAAGATATCTTTAACACATTTTATGTCCTGATATTAGACATGTGTGCTGTCTGGGTACATCATAATTTTAATAAGAATTTTATAGAATTTATGTTATATATCTATATATAATTTACTAGAAGCGTTTTATTCGTATGTACGACACACAATATATCGATGAAATAGAGAATTATTTATACACTACGTATATATATATTGAAAAAATTTACAAAGTAAAGATTAAGCCTTCTTCTAAGCCTGTGCCAAAAATTGTTCATAAGATGCAATATGCTTTTTGTCAGGATCATATATTTCGAGAAGCTCTGTCCAAGTATTTGGTCTATGTTCTTTCAAATAATTGCTTACTTTTCTTGCCACCTGTTTCTGCTTCTCGCTGCATTTTTCGCATTTTGTGGCTATCGCCTCCGGAAGAATATCTATGCAAATAAATCGAGAATTTTATTTTAATGTATGATTATATTTCGCTCATATTATATGAATATCAACTGCTGTTTTCGTATTTTTTTTTTCTCTTTTCATCAAAATCTTTTTTCTCCCACCTTTTTTTATAAGAAAAATATGGTGTATAAAATTATCGCAATGTATCGAATTAAATCACAAACAGCATTTATATACTTACGTTTAATACTGCGTCCATCGGCGGTACAGGGACCTTTGTCGAGAATGCAATTCACATATTGATTTAAAAGACGATCACTATTAATAATCGCATCCACATCTATATTATCATACGTATCTGAATAATATTCTATTCCTGAAACGAGTCCAGAGAACACGAGGCTAAACAGTAGTACAAATGTGAATCTCATCTTTTATGCGTTCCTCTCTGTAACAACTTATTTTCTGTAAATTACAATAGATTACTCTTTAATTTTTCGTTAATTATTCCACAAATAAGACTATTCATTAATTTATTTTTAATAAAGCGCAAATAAGAATAAGGAAAAAAATAAATATTCTTAATATTTATAAAACGACTAAACATTTTCTTATTGTGTAAACGCAAAGCGTTATGCATTTTGTATGCAATATTAGTCAATTGGGACAGTTATAGAAAGAACTTTTATAAAAATTGTATAGTACAAAAGATTTCCCTTTCGAGATAGATAAAATTGTACAAATAAAAATGTAATTATGTGAAAATATGTCCTCACCTAAAAAGTTTGAAATTTAGTCGATATAATTTGGCCAAGTTATATTTAACACTTTCACGCAAAGACACGATTTCTACAAGAAGACACGCTCAAGTCAGCATTATATGATGAAGCATTTGTCTTTGTCCGAAGAAAGATGTCTTATCACAAGAATTTTACACATACTTGTTACTGTTTCTCCATCTGATGTAAATGGATAAGTTTACGAAACGTGAACTTTCACATATACAACTTGTTATAATCATGTACCAATTTATGCTGATTTATGTACGATTTATAAACACGGAATTGATTCAATCGTTAAGTCACGTAAAATTCTTTTAAAAGAAGATGCTACATTTTGCGATTTAGTTCAGAATCATAACTCAACGTGTAAAATGTGAACTCTTTACACAAGATAAGACCATGTTTTTATAATCTTGTATTGATAGCTACACGTTCTAATTGCAGTTTCATATTGATTTTAATTCTATTGATGTCATAATTTTAATTACTTATGTAAAAATCAATAGATTTCTATATATAATATATATATGTATAATATATATATGTATAATATATATATAATAATATATATGTATAATATATATATAATATATATACGTATAATATATGTATAATATATATATAATAATATATATGTATAATATATATATGTATAATATATATATGTATAATATGTATAATAACCAATCTTTCTCTCTCTCTCATCTTTAAAAAATATGAATGTGTTTATATTTCTTAATTATATAAAACAATTACGCAAAAATCAAAGCATTTATTTTTTAACGCGCAACTATGCCACAAATAAAAATCTTTTAAAGTAAGCTGTATCTGAAATTAACTTTGTGTTTTTAACAATTCTAGTCCGGAATGTTAGAATATTAGAAAAATAGTTTTTATTGTATTTAAGTAAAATACATAGGTTTTATATTTTAGAAATAAGTATATTTATTTCACAATACAAAAAGACTTACTAAAAAGATGGCTGCTGGAACTGCATGAGACAAAGAGGGCCAAAGACAAAAACAAACAGGAATATATTACCACCTTAGAAACTTACCTAACCTATATCGAAAGAAACAAAACAATATCAAATCACTAGGCAATATATTCTTCAACTAAATTTAAAAAAATTTTTTGAATCAATAATTACACCTCTAAGGGCCAGTTTTTCAATAGTCGCTTAACTTTAATCTTAGCTTAACTCACTCTTCGTCTCTTTAACTATCGCTTTTAGAAAAAGATGAAGATCAGTGAGTTTAGCTAAACTGCAGTTTAAATGACTATTAAAAAACTGGCCCTAACAGTTTTTAATATTCACGTCCACTGTAACAGAACCAGCAAAATAAAAAAATTTGTAACATTTCTGATAGAAGTACAATTATCAGATCTTATACAATTGACTGTATCAGTTTTATGCAAACTAATCGCAATTAATACTTATATGAATACTTATATTAACATTATATGAGAGAAATTTCACTGAATTTCTGATTATAGCTTTATTTCTCGAAATATCTTATTCTTAAAGTATGTTGAAGCAAGAATAAAGTATTTGGTAACACCTCGTCATCTGTACCGCAGCAACTCCCATTCGCATTCGTCGGACCACCAATTTTTATATACTTGGTATTGAAACGCTACCGCATCTTTTGATTTAATTAAAAAGTATGATGTACTAAATATTTGTTCTTTTAAGGCTCCTGGGTAGTCAACGCGGCCATATTAGATTGTGACGTCAATAAGCGAGAAGTGACACGTTGAAAATTCTTGCGTATCATTGCCAAATAAAAAGACTTCTGCATAAAATGATACCTCATATCACTTCAGCACACTTCAAAAATACTCCGTCGTTTATCCCTTTCCCTTGATAGTTGATAAATAGCAGTACAACGAATGTGAAACGAAGCCTAGTCATGCGTCTACGCATAAGCTTGCATGACTAGTAAGGTTTCGTTGTGGTTTCGTATTACATTCATTTTACGGCTATTTATCAACTGTCAAGGGAAAGGGATAAACCACAAAGTATTTTTGAAGTGTGCTAAAGTGATACCCTATAAAGTGTTATTTTAAGCAGAAGTCTAATTATTTGGCAATGATAACGCAAGAATTCTCAACGTGTAATTTCTCGCTTGACGTCACGATCTCACGTACCGCGGCGAGTACCCAGGAGCCTTATAAAGATTAATTTTCAAAAAAAAAGATCTGTAGTTATACTTACTTATAATTTAAAACCTGCAGGAGGGTGTTAAAAAAGTTCGATTTTGGCCCCCTGCGGAACTTTAGTTCACCGTAAAAAATTGTTGTTTTGGACCCACATGAACAAGAAAAAACAGTCTTACACCCCAGAAATGCGGGAAACATTGATGTTACATCGAATTTCCTTGTGAAAGCCAAATATTCGGATACTACGCTAAAATTTTTCACGAATCGGATGCATTGCAAAGGTTTTTTTTATTATAATTGGTATCAAAAGGTTTTTGAAGTCTGATCACAAATCTATTATCCAAATGGCAAAATGTAGAAATGGCGAATCAAAAATGGCGTCCTTGACATAGTTTTGTACGTAGGATTACATCATTCAAATATTTTATCAAAATGAGTCTGAGCGGGCTTTTTCAGACATGCTGATTATGAATCCATTAATTAAATAAAAAAAATCTAACATGGCGGATTCAAAATGGCTGATCCAAAATGTTCGTATTGCCGGAATAAAATCAGGTAATTCACTCATTTTATAGAAAAAAAATAAATACGAGGTCTTTTGAGATCTTCCATAGCGCACTGCCAAAATAGAAAAATTTCTAAAGAAAAAATTATTGATACAATATAGCTGGTGAAAGTTAAATTGTATATTTAAGCCGGTGAAATTGACAGCATAATTGACCACTCTCAGTCAAATCCAAAGACAACGGCGAGGACGTGGTGGTCACTCTATTATTTTTAATTTTTTTTTATTTTTAATTTAAAAAAACAGATTACAACAAAATAAAAACAAAATAAAAACAAAATAAAAACAAAATAAAAACAAAAAATGTATAAAACGTAAAAATAAAAAAACTTAAAAATCAAAAAAAAAATAAAAACATTAAAAATAAAAATAAAAACATTAAAAATAAAAATTTTTAAAATAAAAATAATGGAAACCACGTATATCTTTTCTCTGCATAACCAACACTTTTGTACCCGAAAAAGGGTTTAGAATTGGTTACATGAGATAAAAAAAGAATTTATTTCACAATTCGGGAATCCAAACAAATTCTTTTTCGATTCTCTGTGCTATCTGGGAAGAAAATAAAAACATTTTCCGAGAACGTGTCATTTTTACAATTAGATGAAATTATTGGCAAAACTGACGTATTATATACTATTAAAAAATTATATATTATTATCAAATTTGTCATTTTTTGTTAAAGAGAAGCAATGAGACATCAACATTCATTTTTTCATTATTTAGATTAGTTCCTCTAGTTTTTAAATTACAAGAAAACACACACGGAAGTGTACTCCGACTTTGATGAGCTTTTAATAATATGTTGAAAACCAGATAAAAAATACGGAATACATATTTTTTTATAGATGTCCATGCGCACTTTTAGAAAATAAAATATTACTTTGAAAAAAATCGATTTTTCCTTCTGAAGCAAATATCGTCGAAATTATAATAAATATCTAATAAAAGAATTTAAGTAAAAACAGAAAATAATTTGAAGAGTACGTTATAATGTTTCCAGATTTTTTAAAAATGTTATAATTTTTACATATATGCCACTAATTGTAAGTACTCACTTCTTTTTCTGTAGTGCAAGAAATATTTTCGACCAAATAGAAAAGTATTTTTAAAGCCGAATTCAATGTGTAACAAAGTAATATTTCAAAATACAAAAAAATATGAAAATACATATATGGAAAGATCTCCATACACGCGCTATTCTACTTACGCTAAGCGCTAGTCACTTACCTGCTCGATATGTCCAGTCCACGCTACACGTTCTCTTCGTAACAATAAGAGATAACGATATTACTATATAATAGATATGCAAGATATGTAACCATATAATATTTTAATATATAACAATAATAATATTTATTATTCTATAGTAATTATATATACAACAATAGTTATGTTTCTTAATTTTTTCATTATAAAGGAATATACATACATTTTTGAAAGGAAAACTTTATGAAAAACATGTATGAAAAGACATGATATTATTTTGTACAAAGTGCATGTGCAAAGTGATGCATGAACAGTGAGACCAGTTACGTCAATTAAGGCAATGTCAATAATAACAATTAATTAACAATTACTTTTTAAATTTGGGGTAAATAAACTTTGTAAATAATTATATAAAGGAAAAAATAAAAAATTCAGCTCGATATCTCAAAATTTGCGGAAATTAGAGCAATCACGGACTTTTTTTCACGAAAACAAAGCTTTCTCTATGAAGAAACAATAATGTAAGCAAAGATTTTGTGACGTAAAATTTTATTTTTATTCACAAATTGTATATAGGTACATGGAAAGAAACAGAAATAAATCTAGCATATATACGCTTTTTCATTTGTTTCTTATTTACATAAATTTGTATAATGTACATACAATTAAGTGTGTAGCAAGAAATAATAATTTCTACAAAAATAAATAGTTTGCTACCATTTTCTTTTAGAGACATAGAGACCATTTCATATAGTAGCAATCGCGTTATAAAATAGTTTAATTTTTTAGAACTTATTATGTCCTGCTCTACATTATTTTACAATACTTTTGTCCACTACTATATTGTATACATATACATATATGTACATATAAAAAATACATGGGAAAAACAACCAACCACTTTTAGTCGAAATTAATCTGATCATATACTATCTTGTGATATTTTTAAAGATATTTCATAACTCTTATCTGTTTTGATCAGAGACCAAGAACAGTTACAATTCATTGGAAATAAGGCCGAAAGATGTACCGTGTTAAGGAAAAACGATTATAACCTACGCGCTTGTGGGGAAAAACCATCAGAGTCCAACATACAATGTAAACACTTATAGCGAATTCGGTTGGACGCACTAGTACGCACTGGTGCATATTAAAGCCGTTGTACATTGATTTAATCTCTAATCTTTAAAGTAAAATGCAAATATCTCAACTGATAAAATGCCTAATACATATTTTATTAAATAGCACAATAAAAGGTATTAAAGATTTCGTGATTTTATATTAAACATACATTTTACTTTGATTTGTGTACAACGGCTTTAATAATGTACACTGATTGTGAGTGCGCACAATCTCGAAGAGCGTCCAATCGAATTCGCTATAAGTAAACACTATATACATTCCGATATTCACACACACGCCCTCACGCACGCGCACACGCACACGCACACGCACACGCACACACATTACCAGTACTTTTTTTCAATAGCTTCCTAAGATATCTAATGGCTTGAAACTTAAAATTGCATTTTTCTCGAAATTATTCCGGATGGGCATTGATTATTTTTCCTCTTAATATACCTACACATGTATTTATGCATCTCTTATTACATTCGAATTTATTATTCGAATCATATCATATATTATATCATATATTACACTTTGTATATCATATGTTACACAGTGTATATCATATATTACAGTTTGCGTTATATTTTTATATTGTGTTTTGTATTTTATTTTTATAATTACAATACCTAACTTCCGAGATACGCATCTTAAAGAACTCTTTGCGATGTTCTTTTAGAGACGTTGTTTAAATTATTTTATAATTTATATAATTATATATAGGGGGTGGCAGTCTAGTGGTAAAGCGCCAGACTCGTAACCAGGAGGAACCGGGTTCGAGTCCACCTGATCACAGAAATTTTATATTTTAAACTGCACCCGCCGTATGAGAAATAAAGAAGGGATTCTCGTGCGGAAAAACTGGGCTTCGTCTTTCGGAAGAGACGTTAAGCTGTTGGTCCACACGCATAGCAACTGACAACTGCTATGTGTACCCCTCCATAAATATTATAGAATCTAGTTAGCGTAGGGCTGACCACCCACTTAATGAAACAAATCTGTCATGAACGCATTACTACAGTAATGCAGGCCAAGGCTTTCCCCGAGCTGTAGTGCCACTGGATTTTTTTTTATAATTATATATATATATATATATATAATTATATAAATTATAAATTATGCATGCTATATTAAGTGCCGCAACTGTTATCATGGTTTATTTTTATTACTAATACTTTCGAAAATTTCCGAGATAATTCTCTAATAAATAACATTTGCTACGCAGATAGCAAAATAAAATATCTAATATTGTGTTAAGAACATGATATTTTACAGTATATATGTTCTTAACACAATATTAGAGCTTTTATTTTGTTATCTGTGTACCAACTTTAAAAATAGGAAAATAGTATAACTTCTTTCCAAAATCGTCCGATAGAATTTACTATTTATCTCATCTTTCTCAATTATTGAATTCTGATCTTTTTTCCTAAAAATTCTAAATTTTTCTTTCGAAATTTAATCAATATTTATTTTTGATATTAGGACATGTCATTGACGGGTTGTGATTACTTTAACAATAAATCGTCCTACAGACTGATTCTATAACTTAAAACAGTTCCGTTATCGTTATATTGTCGTTGAGCAGCTTTTTTACCATGTATAATACCTGCGATACAACAATATAATTATAATGAAACTGTCGTTAAAAGTTACAGATTCAGCCTGCTGCTTATTAAACCAAGAGTCGTTTTGACCTCAGGTTCAGTAATTCTCATTAGTTCATAACGACCATTTCGACTTAGCGCATTACTGTTGTTGTAAGCGCACCGGAAGTTGATGCAAACCTAGCAATAGCGGGTTGTTTGTGCAAGATTTCGACAATTGCAATTCAGGTCCTTAGCTGGTGTTACGTTCTGTGGACTCCACGATTTCTTTCTTTCGTGGGATTACTCTTATTATAAGAAAGAGGCGAAAACCATAAACAACGGTTATCGATTGGCGAGCAGATACAAACCCAACACATTCCCAAATATGCTCATTAAAAGTAAAAGATAACGAATAACAGAAACCTTCTAGGTGATTCAAACCAAATAAATTAGACAAGCTATAGTACTCCAAGGGCCCTCAATAATTCCATGAAACAAGGCAACGAATATTTAATTATTTAATTATTTAATTTAAAAAATTTATTTAATTATTTAATTTAAAAAAAGATAAGTTTATTTAAATAAATATAAAATCTAAGCAGATAGAGACACTTTTATATATATACACATATAAAACACATATCCATAGGTTCATAAATATTATTTTATATCTGTATAATATTAACTTTCTGTACACTTGTGTTTTTGTGAATGTACGTGGCGCACACGTATATTTATACATGTACAAAATTATAAAATTATGTTATTAGGCTCTTATTTCTATTCATTCATATTTTACTCTACACAATGCAATGTACGACTTCTTAGTGAACAAATCGTGCCATCCCACCGGGCCACTCTCGCAATCGGCGCAAGCTAAGTATTTGACGTTGCCTATACCGTGTGCGACACGCCGATATTTTCAAAAGTATACATATCTTCTATTAGCCAGTAGTCAGAAATTATTTCTGACTGATTAGCGTTATCCTGTGCTTTACTGTTATCATAAGACGACTGATAACAGGCATGGGTCACCATAAAATAAAACACCACAAGGTTCTTGAGTGGGCTCTTTAAATCACGCGCCTAAAAAGTCGCGTTGATCTCGCGTTTTTCTAAACAGACGCCACAGTCACCCTGTCACATTTATCAACATTAAAGAATCCACACGTGTCATCTGTTTAGAAACATAGAACTTGAACTCAGACTCACGTTTGTCAATAACTAATATAAAGATAAGCGAAACAAGTCACTGGAAGGAGCTTGCATCCTCAAAGAGTGGGGTGGTGAAGATTTTTATGACGAACTCGCCGATGGATAACCACCAAATAGAAATCGCATCATAGGTAGTGACGATTTTTCGGTAACTCGCCAAAAGATAGGCGGAAAGCCGAAATCTACGTTATGAGCAAAAGGAAAACTCTACCAACCAAAATCATCCTAAGATTAAACCCTCTTAAAATATAAACCGCAACCACGTACTTCGAATCACTTAATTCTAGTCTGAGGCAGTTTCCAGTTCCAGTTATTCTCTCAGTTGTTTGCCTCAATCTAATTTCGAACCGTGTTTTAACTTAATACAAACTTTAGTATAAAGTCTGGGCTATGAACATGGCGGGAGGGAGCGACACTCAAAGGATAGCAAAATTAGAAATAGCAATCGTATAATTATAATCAGTCAAATAATACAAGACATTCGTTGCGCAAGAAATGCAGCGCATAATCACAATCATCAATCACAGGAGTAATCATAAATCATATAAACATCGCAAATATAAAGCCATAATATAGTAATGTTACGTCCAGCGCGATTTGCGCCGGCCTTCACGTCCTGACGGACGAGGCGCGTTCGCTCGCGCTGCCCGATCGGAAAGCGGGCGCGACTCCCAGAATTCGCGAGAATACTCAAATATCGATTTTCTCAACGTGCTTTCCTTCCAACAAGCAATCTTAATGCCTCGATCGCGTCGCCGACAATTCTTCCCTTTCTATATAAAGAAAATTTTATATGTATTACAAGTCGGCATTATTGAAAAATAATCAATTATTACTCGGCGTTGAGCGGGCTCGCGGCGAGCCTACCGCTCGCCTCGATTTTCTAACCGAACAAAAAACTCGCGATGGCGAACCTGACGCCCGCGAAACCACGTAACTCATCTTTGTAAAATATACCGCTAAAACAATCAATCATGTCATAATTGTAATTTAAAAGGATACTAACACCATTTATAAATCAAATAACTACTGAGAGCGTAATCTATAATTTGAATGTGTTAATCAATCCTGCGACAAACTCGCGGCCGCTCGCCGAGAAACCGCGCGACCGCGAGCTTGACGGCCGCTGGCCCGCGCGATCTGCAAAGCGCATCATTTAAGATAATAATAAATCGATTGGAATTATAACCGGAGGATATAATTTAATTTGTCTAACGCTAAGGATAATTCCTCGCGAGCTTATTATTCGGGTAGCGAGATGTTTGCGCACTTAGGAATGTGAATAACAACTTAAGGAATGCGATCGATAATTTTTAGAACGCGATCGTCGTACAGCGCGCAAATCCGCGTTTATAAAAACCTGATTGCTAATTAACATAGAAAGAGACGTTTGACCAAATCGCGAATACTAAAATATTTTATAAATATAAATTAATACCGTAAACTAGCGAGTAAGTTTCAAGTCAATACCGCGTCTTCAGGAAGAGCTACGGAAATTGAATTGTATGCAGATTCCAGAAACAAGAGAACTATGCATAGACATGCTTCTCGAGAAATGGGGATAGAAGAGACTGAGAGCTGGGACCGAGTCGACATCCAGCATTGTTACGAGCATCGAGAATGCGATCGGATCGTCAACGCCGATAAGAGCAGCAACATCACGACCTTCCTCACCACAGGGACAGCCCGGTGAAGATCCACCACAAGCCTCACAGCCCGCGGATCTAACCTGCGGCGGACTGCAGCGTCCTTACAGCCGCGATAATTTATTAATTAGCGAATTAGCTGACGGCTCGATGATTTACGATCGTTATTCCCCTCCCGCGCGGGGCCATCGAGCTTAGAGTATATAAAGGGCCCGCGCCGAGGGCCGCGCGTATTCGATTTCGGAAATCGGCAGCGCAGACAGTGTCTCTTATCAATCGCGAACAATTTCACCGTGCGTAGAACTTAGCCGCAAATCGAGTGCTCGAGATTTAGTTTTCGTTGTGTGACTGGAGTGCCAGACATAGCCTCCGCGGTCCGTGTTGTGCGAGACCCCGGTCTCCGGTGCATTTCGGCGGATTAAACCGGTGGAGCGCCCTCGAAGGGCGATCATCGGGGTGGTTCCCGACTGTGCCGGGAACTTGACCGATTCGGCCGACTTGGGTCCCTACGACCGGATCGCTACATATATATATTTCTTTTTCTTCCCCTTTTTTCTCATCTTTAAGGCGTTTTCTTTATATACGCGTGTGTTGCGTTATTCGGAGCACTGGCTGCAGACCGAGTTCCCGCTTCGAATATCGCCACAATTTTCTGTCTCATTCTTTTTTTTTATTATTTTATTTATCTTTTGCGTATATTCCGTTCTGTTTTGAGTGATAACAAAATTTCCGATTGTAGATCGATAACTTCGACTGCGCTACTCCGAGTCTGCGAAAGTTGCAAACTTCCACTTGTGCAAACAGACTTGTTTGAATTAATAAACAGTTAGTGACTTTTGTGCAAAGAAAAGTTACGGTGAGTTCATCAATTTACCGCCACCGTTCAACTTTCCGCCGTAGTATAAGTGCATTGTGATTCGTCTGAGTGTTGCCCCGTCCTATAAAGTACGTGTTCGCGATCTTTCCTCCGAATTACCTCCCCCTAACCCTCCGAGCAGCGCGCCCCTCACAGAGGGCGAGGCACGGGTCCCTCCGACTCTAAACCCCTCTCCGTTAAGCGCCCTGCAGAGTGGCGATTCTCGGCTGAGGTTCCAGCGTCGCCCTGTCACGAGATTTCCTCTGCAAGCATCCTGCCTATTTTCCGTCCGCAAAAGAAAAGGGCCTCCCTGTGCTGCTCGTCATCACCACTACCTCGAAAGGGGGAACCGTTCGGCACCGCGCATTTCCGGAGGTAAGATTTAATTCCTCCTCTTTGCCATGCAGGGCACTCATGGGGCGAAATAGGAGGTCGAGTAGATTGGGACGCGATAGACAACTTCGCCGCCTTAAAAGGGCTCTGTACGAGAACGGGGAGTTTGACCCTTCGGTCTTTCTTAGACCGCTTTCTCCGCCGCCCTCTCCTCCGCCGAGGCGACCCGTTCCGGCTGCATCGCCGCCTTCCGCTTCTGCCGCCCCGCAGCCGGGCACACGTTACGAACATCCCGATCCGCCGGGAAGCGAGACTCGTCGTTCCCGCGCACTCTCTCGAATAATCGCGAACGTCAGTTACCCAGGGACCGTAAAAATTGTCCGAAAGAACGAGGATGAGAAGAAAATAAAGAAAGAGCAAAAATAATTCTTGGTGTCCATTATCGATCTCTCCACCTCCCCTCCGAACGTCACGAGTTTCCGCTCGGCCCGTGACAAACGAAATTCAACGCACGTAGCTATATATTTATATATACATCTCATTAATAGTACAGCATAATCCGATCTCTTTATAGGAATCATTGCGAGACTAGCTGTTTGTCTCCCGTAATTACGTCCGCCGGTTGACAGTTCGCGTAATCGCGCCTCTCGGAAAACCCCGGACGTAACAATAGTAAAAAAGAAGCAGCGGAGAATAAAGCAGAGAAAAGTAAAAAACGAAAAGAAAATAATGAGGATGAAGAAAAGAAAAAGAAAATAAAAAGCAATAAAACAGATTAACATTTTTTATATAATGTACAATTATTTTATTATAAATAATAAAAAATGTATTTTAATAAAATAGGATCTCTCTCTTTTTATCTCTCTCTCTCTCTCAATTGCTTATTTTTTCTTACTGAGAAAAATTTTTATAGAAAAAGCATAAATTCACATTAATTAGTTGTAACGCGTCTATTATTTTGAAGGAAATTTAATAAGCTTTAAGATGGTGGAATGTAAAATTTAATTTAAATATTTATTTTTCTAATACAAGGAATATAATATATGTTTGTACGAATAATTATAATCACACAAGTCATAGTATCAGGTAAAGTCACTTTAATAATTAAGAGTAGTATCTATTAAACGCCAAGGATTAAAATAAAAATAAATAAAGCGTTGAAAGCTCAAAAGGACTTAACTTTCTAATTGAATAAATAACTGAGTTAAACATTAAAGTTAATATGTTACTCTGGAAAAGTTAAAACCAATCGTAATTATGAAAATAATGCAGTACTTTAGTACTGAGTTCAATTAAAACTCACTGAAAGGTGCCAACAGTAGTTAAAGCAATCAACTATTACTTTGCAACGTAACAGATAGCATCTTTCGAGAATAAAGCGTGTTATTCAATACGCATCACAATGGCTGATAATTCTATCGACAAGCAGACGAGTGAACCTTCGAAAGAAGGAGCTACTCATAGCGATGAGAAGAAGAGAAACCGTAGAGGGAAGGGCTCAAAGTCCAAGCAGGCTGAGAATTTCCGTAAAAAGAAAAAGATAGCATCTTTCGCAATAAATCAAGGGTTTATTGATCGGTTCGGAAATACGGTTACGAAGTACGGTGCGCACCACCGCATATCGTTATGCATATTCATTACTCAAAAGAATTCTTTTAATAAAGAGATCAATTTCGAACGTACAAGTAGTTATTTCCGTGAGAGCGCGAGTGCGAGCGTGAGTGTGTTAACAGAGACAGAGAGAAAGAGTGAGAGAGAGAGAGAGAGAGGAGAAACATTTATTTTGCGCTGAAACTTCTTTCAAACGCTAAGAGAGGGAGAAAAAGAAAAAGATAAGTAAATTGAAAGAGAGAAAAAGAGAATAAGGTATTTATTAAAAAAAAAATATTATTAATATAATGTAAATTATGCGTATTATAACGCATGCTTAAGACTCGAGGCAGTCCCTGCGTCCTGGAAGACCTCCAAGACCGTATTGGTCTACAAGGGAAAAGGCGATCGGGATAATTTAGATAACTGGCGCCCTCTCGCTCTGGGAGACACGACCCCCAAGCTCTTCGCCGCGCTCGTTGCCGATCGTATGACCGACTGGGCGGTCCGGAACAACAAGCTAAGTCCGGCGCAAAAGGGGTTCCTGCGGGACGAGGGGTGCTACGAGCACAACTTCGTCTTGCAGGAGATCCTAGCTGACGTCCGGAGGACACGGCGGCAGGCGGTCGTCGCGTGGCTGGATCTTTCCAATGCGTTTGGTTCGATCCCGCAAGCGGCGATCCGTCGCGCTCTCGCTCGCTCCGGTGTGCCGGGGGGGATCATCAATATATGGTCATCCATGTATGATGGTTGCTCCACGCGGGTGCAGACCGCCGAGGGGCCCACCGCGCCGATCCCTGTTCGCTCGGGCGTAAAGCAGGGTTGTCCGTGGAGCCCGATAGTATTCGACTTCGGAATCGACGTGGTACTGCGTGCAGTTATCACGGTCGATGCGGGGTTGGATCTATTGGGCCGCCGATATAAGATCTTCGGCTACGCGGACGACATTGCACTGACTGCTGACACGCCCGAGGGAATGCGGCAGCTTCTGGCTGCCGTGGAGGACGCAGCATCGTCGGTGGGGTTGCGGTTCAACCCTGCCAAATGCGCCACCCTGCACATCGGTGCAGGAACAGGCGGCAGGGTCCTACCGACGACCTTCGAAATCCAGGGACATCCTGTTCGTCACCTGGCTGGCGGCGAGCCCTACAAACACCTCGGGGTGCCGACCGGATTTGAGGTCAATGCCACACCCTTCCAGGCCGTTGGTGACCTTCTCGGGGATCTCCGGGCGGTGAACGAGTCCCTGCTTACCCCGTGGCAGAGAGTCGAAGTCATGGCAACTAACCTGTTGCCGCGGATGGACTTTCTGCTCCGGGGGGCTGCAGTGGAGAAGGGCCCCCTTATAGTAGCGGACAAAGAGGTCCGGAGGACCGCTAAGGCCTGGCTCAACCTCCCGCAGCGTGCAAGCGCGGAGGTGGTCTACCTCCCTCCCAGTCGGGGGGGTTGTGGACTGCTTCCGCTCGCCGACCTCGCGGACGTCCTGTCCGTCGCGCATGCCTTCCGTATGCTTACGGCTGGCGACGAGACGGTCAGGGACCTCGCGTGGTCGTCGCTGAGGGGGGTGGTAGCCAGGCGTATCGGCCATCCTCCCAGCAACGAGGATTTCGCAGCCTTTCTCTCAAGTTCGCTCGAAGGGAGGATGCGAGACGGTGGGGAGCGCTCCCTGTGGTCTAGGGCCCGGAACGCCGCTCGGAGACAATCCGAGAAACTGTCGCTTCGGTGGGAATGGTGTGCGGCGACCGATGAAATGATGGTGGTGTGCCGCGGTGCCAGAGGCGCGACGGTCAAGGTTCCACCGAGTGCTCGCGCTCAGGTGATAACCCGTCTGCGCTCAGCTGTTGTTGATTATTATTCAGACCGGCTTTTGCAAAAGCCTGACCAGGGGAAGGTGTTCGAGATGTCGTCGCGGGCCAGGGTGAGCAATCACTTCACCCGCGGCGGCAGCTTCACCCGCTTCGCCGACTGGCGCTTTATCCACCGCGCCAAGTTGGATGTCCTCCCCCTTAACGGCGCACGTCGCTGAGGGGAGGGCGATAAAAGGTGTCGGCGATGCGGGCAGGCAGCTGAGACCCTTCCCCATGTAATTTGCCACTGCGGCGTCCACTCTGCCGCCATACAGCTGAGGCACGACGCCGTCCTGCACCGTCTCTGGAGGGCTTGCCGCTTGCCGGGGGACAAGCGGGTAAACCAGCGGGTCGAGGGCGTCGAGGGGGAACTTGAGGGGCTACGACCTGATCTTGTGATCAGGCACGAGCCCTCCAAGAGTGTCGTCATATGCGACGTGACGGTGCCCTTTGAGAACCGTTGGCAGGCGTTCAAGGAAGCAAGGGCGAGAAAACTGGCCAAGTATTCTCCCCTTGCTGAGGCGCTCCAGCGCGAGGGGTACCGTGTGGTCGTGACGGCCTTCGTCGTCGGCGCCCTCGGCTCGTGGGATCCGGCCAATGAGGAGGTGCTGAGACTCCTGCGCATTGGCAGTGCGTATGCAGCAATGATGCGCCGCCTCATTGTCTCGGACTCCATTCGCTGGTCACGGGACATTTACGTGGAGCATGTGTCCGGCGTGCGCCAGTACGCCGCTCCTTCCCGTCCCTCTGCTGATGGGGTGCCCGCCACTCCGCCCCGCGCGATTCGCCGGCGTTGGCCCGCCAATGAATAGTAGCGGCACTGTAAATACGTTTTCTAGTCCTTTGTGAGATTTATGTTTCCCGTGTGTGAATGCCGCGTAATTTATTATGAGTACTCCGCTGTTTTGCCCACATTTTATCTTGTTTACTTTTTTTTATACTTATTTATATTTGTGTGGGCGTATATGTTCCGAGTGTGAATGCCGCGTAAATCATATTGTATTTTATCCGAGTGTGAGTGTGCCGCGAGATATTTTATGATGTATGCCGCGCGCGCCACTGGGTCATTTTATACCTTGACGACCGCTTATCTGTGATAGGCCCAGGGGCCTATGGCTGTGATATTTTTTATTATTATTATATTTTTACCGCCCGCGTTTTGGGGCAGCAACCCCAAAATGCGTACTTGTTGGCCCACTGACGGGGGGGGGGCTTCTTGTCCCCCGCCCATACTATTAATTAAGTCCGGCGCGCGGCCTAAGCCGTCCGATTTTATATTGTACCCCGGGGGCTCCGCCCCCGGGGAATTTCTTTGGAAAATAAAGACGACTTAATCTATTAAAGGCCAAGGATTGAAATAAAAATAAATAGAGCGTTGAAAGCTCAAAAGGACTTAACTTTCTAATTGAATAAATAACTGAGTTAAACATTAAAGTTAATATGTTACTCTGGAAAAGTTAAAACCAATCGTAATTATGAAAATAATGCAGTACTTTAGTACTGAGTTCAATTAAAACTTACTGAAAAGTGCAAACAGTAGTTAAAGCAATCAACTATTACTTTGCAACGTAACAGATAGCATCTTTCGAGAATAAAGCGTGTTATTCAATACGCATCACAATGGCTGATAATTCTATCGACAAGCAGACGAGTGAACCTTCGAAAGAAGGGGCTACTCATAGCGATGAGAAGAAGAGAAACCGTAGAGGGAAGGGCTCAAAGTCCAAGCAGGCTGAGAATTTCCGTAAAAAGAAAAAGATAGCATCTTTCGCAATAAATCAACGGTTTATTGATCGGTTCGGAAATACGGTTACGAAGTACGGTGCGCACCATCGCATATCGTTATGCATATTCATTACTCAAAAGAATTCTTTTAATAAAGAGATCAATTTCGAACGTACAAGTAGTTATTTCCGTGAGAGCGCGAGTGCGAGCGTGAGTGTGTTAACAGAGACAGAGAGAAAGAGTGAGAGAGAGAGAGAGAGAGAGAGAGAGAGAGAGAGAGAGAGAGAGAGAGAGAGAGAGAGGAGAAACATTTATTTTGCGCTGAAACTTCTTTCAAACGCTAAGAGAGGGAGAAAAAGAAAAAGATAAGTAAATTGAAAGAGAGAAAAAAAGAATAAGGTATTTATTAAAGAAAAAATATTATTAATATAATGTAAATTAGCGTTACATTCAGTAAGATTAAATACAAGTAAAAGAATGAATGTCTCGAGACAGTGTAAGACAAAGAAATAATCTCATACCTTAAATGGTGAAATCATACAGAATTATCATTATCAGAATCATTAATCGTTACAACGCATAGAACAGAATTGTCTATGAATTCGTGAAAACATTCCAACAGGTAAATGTCTCATAGTCTCAAGTTTTGGTATCGATATCATGCGCATCAATCTCTCTCGTAATCGGCCGTAAAAGAATGCTCGAATGAGCTTCAGTCATTGTTCTCTCTTGAACGTTTAACAAAGGAATCTGCTAGTAAACTTGAGCAGCTGTACTCTACAATTGGTCAAATATACAGAACGTTGGAAAACCTTGATAGACGAATTAATAAATTCTTATTACTTTTATTATTAAACTTTTGTAATTAAATCGCTTATAACTTAGAAAGTTACCGATTCCTCTGAATTTTTATTGAGAAAAGAATCAATAAAAATTCGTAAACAAAAACTTCTCGACTGACCTCGGTCAAAAGTACTGCATCATCTCCGAAAATATAAAAAACGTCGATTCGAATCAATGTCGGATTGACGTCGTTCCAGTGAAAGACGTCAACAATCAAAAAATATCCATGTCGACGACAACCAAGACGAGCAATAAGAACGAACAAAAAATAAATAAAAATACGTCGCCTACCTAATGGTGGGACACATTTGTCGAGAAAAGTTGGTCAGAATCCACTAAAAGAGGTTACGGAATACCGACTGACAAACCGCCTGTAATTTTCTCGATCACGAATTGAATTTGACTTGTTGGTCGTTATTGAATTCGTTAAACGTTCAAAAACTTCACGAATTTCTTCGTTTGTGAGATCGCCGTGAAGTAGACGAATTGAATAAACTCGTTGACGATATAAACAACTTGTTCGTCACGTTGCGAAACTTTGCGAAAAAACATAAAATAGATCGGCCGCGACCTAGATCCGTATGCTATTTAAAACCAGTACAATTACCCGGAAACCGACGAGAGCGATAACGACGATAACGGTATTGATGTGAACAACGACAAAAACAAAGATTCTTACGACGACGTTGAAAACAATACGACCAACGTGTCGAATGTCCACGGAGGCGTTCACGACAAATCCAGTACATCGTTGACTGACTTAATGAATCAACTCGATACACACGTTCATCTGTTTTTGATCCGTATTCTTTCAAACAATGCCTCGAATTGCGATAAATCTTCCGAATGCGCCAGATACTTCCGTTACGCTCAATTCGCGACGCTCAATGGTGTTTTCAATGAGGCCACTCTCGATTATCTTATATCGCCTATAGCGAACAAGGAAACATTGCACACTTGCAAATCGCACGAACGCGATATTAAACTATCCGATTCTTATTTGCTGTCGATACAACGCGTAAAAAACGGACAAATGCGATTCGAGATGATAACCGATCGCAGTTGCGCATTGCGCCAAATTATTTTGAGATATATCAAAAATATGTGTGGTGCGAATTACGATGTTCCAGTGTACATTGCAACGTCCCGTTATTTTTTCGCTTTACATAACAATCAATTGCCTAATATAATAATCATTTATTATTATTTAAAATATTTCATAAAGATACGAAGCACTTGCGATACACGTTGAATGTGACACTACCGTTCATATCTCTTTTATCTCTCTTACTCTTTCCTTATAACGTGACGTGTATCCATTGAGTGTATTCGCTAAATGTGACACGTTCATTCTTGCATGTTTCTATTTTCACTTTTCTTTTCTTTTCTATCCAGTCATCAAGTTCGAGTCGGAAGTCGAAAGGATAAAACAGGTGGAACATCTGTGTTAACGATGATCGCGGTGCCCACGTCGCTGCTCGCTCTCGTCCCCTGCTTCCTGCTGCTCTGTGGATTCTTGGGTGAGGGTGTATTACCGCTCGATATATTACCGCTTCAAATCCTATTCAAATCTGAATTTATTCAGGTGTCGAATCCAGTAGGAGTAGCTTCCAATCATAGTAACCACACCGCCACAGTAATGATCATTCATCGATCAATTTTCCTTTTTTTATTCAACAATAGGTTCATTTAAAACTCGCTCACACATGTAGATGCCGCGGAAGAGACCACTCACGACAGACACATTAAGGAGAAAATATAACAAACAGAGAGAGTTAAAGAAAGCCCAGCACAAGGCTGAGAAATCTTTACGAGAAAAATTGGCAAAACTTTTAAAAGTAAAACCTAATTCAACAGAGCACGACAAATATATTGAAGAATTACTCAATTCAAAAGACGAATACACCGGGATTCCTGACCTTCCAAATTTAGAAAATAATTTCTATTCTGAAAAATTTCTTAACGATTATACCCCAGAAATTAATCTTGACAAAGAATGCTATTACCACTTCTATTGAGATTCTAAATTCCGAACCACAGTGTTCAATTAATTATTATGTGCCTGAAATAGACAAAATTTACGAAACCTTTAATTATTATCAATCGTAGGATTCTGATACAGCTGTAGATCAAGAAGTAGAGTTAATAAGCATCGGAAGATATGATTTAACTCACTTATAATATGCATATGTCGTGTTTTATTTTCATTCATGACACATTAACCTTCCCCTTTTTATATATATATTTTTGACTTATAATAAAAGTTAAATTTTGAATAATATTACGTTAATTGTTTTCTTTCTTCCTAACCCTTCCTTAAATTCGTCACTAGCCGCAAGATTAGAAACTAGTATCCATCCGTATCCAAAAAGCGAGCATATCAAACCATAAACTGTGGAATTCACCTTGCCGATTCCTAATATTGGCAGGCATTGACCGCCGCTAATATCCTATCTTCCTGAAGTGAAGGCATTAATCGCCGCACAAAAGAATAAATCTACTAGCAGGCATAAATCGCCGCTAGTATCCTTACAAATACTCTGAGGGCATAAATCGTCGCAGATATCCATTTTTCCCCATATTGACATCCTTAATACTTTATATTCGACATTCATAATTTAAAACCTTTATGTAATATTTGTTACGTTCTGTGGACTCCACGCGATTTCTTCCTTTCGTAGAATTACTCTACGTTAAGAAAAAGCGAAGATCGTAAACAGTGGTTATCAATTGGCGAGCGGATGCAAGCCGTTGCTCATTAAAAGTAAAGAAACGTAACTAGAAACTTCCCGTTGACTCGAACCCAATAAATTAAACAAGTAATGGATTTGTTGTGATCCAAGTGGTCCCAATAATTCCACGAAGCGGGGCAACGGAAATTCAGTTACGATAGCGGGCAACGAAAAATCAATTGAAACGCGCGATAACGGGAGGCATGGATCACCATAAATTAAAACGCCATGCGAGGGCTTTTCAAATCACGCGTCTAATTAGAGGCCGCGTCGTCACCCTGCCTCAATTTATCAAAATTAAAGAGTTCACACGTGTCACCCGTTTAAGAACGCGGATTTGAACTCTGACCCACGCTTCCCAGTAAGCGATAAAGATAAAGCAGTAAAAAGAATATTAGCTTGGACCACCAAAGAGTGGGGAAATATAATTCTAATAACGAACCCGCCCATAGATGACCACTAATTAGAAATTGTGTAACAAGATTTCGGTAACTCGCCACAAGATAGGCGGAAAACCGAAATCTACGTCACAAACAGGAACCAGACTCCACCAATCCTAATCATCCTCGGATTAAATCCGCCCCTTTCAATTCATATAAAAACCGTAACTCCGCGTACCTCAACGCACTTTGCACTTGGTAGTCTTGGTACTTGTACTTGCACCCGTACTTTCTCTAAACTGTCACGCCGTCAGTCCGACAATCGAGTCGCGGATCAGCTCAATAGATTCTATACTTCGGGTAAATTCTGTGCGTGTCTACCGCCAACCCAGGGTCCTGCCAACGACCCTCAGCACGCCCCAACACCGAGATCCGCGAGTCGCGACCAACGGCGCAGAGCAACATCATTCATATCTACATCCCCTCATACAAAGGCCAGCAAGTAGTAAGTCAATTTAACCTGCATTTATAAGCCAGGCCCTCGAGAATCATTCTTGATTATTATATATATATTGTATATGTACACATTTCTTTGCATATATACATATATATATGTGTGTTAAATATTTTTATTTTATTCTTTTTATTTCTCTCTTGAAACGGATTTCAGTAAATAATTTTTTACCCCTTTTTTATAACAATTTCTAGTGGGCACCCGAAATCCAACGCGCAAAAACTTAGCCCTTAAAGTAAAAAAACGGATCGAGCGAAGCAGGCGAGCCCGCGTCGTGGAGCGACAGCTCCTCCAAGAAAAGCGAGAATACATAAACCGCGCGCGTCTTCCGCATATTTCCCTTCCGCCGCGTTCTCTCGCGTATAAAATTTTTCCCGACACCCCCGATTCCTCTCCCTGTTCCGGACCGTCCTATTCCCAGGTTCCTTCCGAGGAACTTGACCAGTTCCCCTATCCGGAGCTCCCACACTCCCCCATCCCTTTTTACCTACGCGACGATTACCGCGAGAGAACACCCTCTCCTGCGGTCTCCACCTCGAACGTGGAGTTTCTTTTTGAAACACCCCGGTTTCCCTCCACCAATAGACCAACCTCTCCCGCGCTCTCCACCTCGAGCGTGGAGATCATTCCGGAAATTATTACAATAGATTAATCTCGGTAATACATTAAAATATAATAATTAATTATTAATGTAAAAATCAATTTATTAAAGTAAGAATGCAAGTGTAAGAACGCTTCAAACACACACACACACACACTCATGCTATACATCCTTTTCTTTTTCTTTTTCTTGAAATCGTAAAATGTACTAACCGGGCAGGATGTCAAATTCAAGGTAGATCCATCCCCTCAATAAATCCTGTCCGACGACCTCCGAACTTATGTAACACCCGCGTATTCTCCATACACATATACACACACCACACTAAACCCGTACCATTTGCGTTTTGTTTTTATGTTTTTCTATATACATATAAATGTAACTGTCTCATTGATTTTCATCATTTATAATAAATAATTGTAGTGTTTTAATTTCTCAAATTAATGTCTAATTATTTAAATTAACACCTCGTCACCAACCTCCCCGCTCGTTAAATCGCACAAGGTCCGATCCCAGGTAATAGGGATTGTATATAATCCTTGACCTAAAACAGGACCGACGATCGCACGGCTCGCAGTAGGCGTAATAGCGTCCCTTCGGACGTTGACCCTCGACTGGAGCCTTCCGAAAAGTGCGTTCGACTCGAGGCACGCGTTTACTCGCGCGACCCGAGATAACCTTTAAGTTTTCAGTTACGTCCTTCCTTACCCCGTCCCCTCTGGGTAGCCTTTCCTTCGCTTCCCAGTTTTCCTTTTCACTGAAACTCCCGGGGTTTGGACGTAACATATTGAATTCCATAAGATAAAATTACTCCTTTTTTATTAGATGAAAGGAAATAAATACCGTTCTGGACGACAACATAAAGGACGTCTCGCACGTTATTTGGAAACGAAATCCTCAGCTGATAATTCGTCTAACAGCCGACAGCCGACACTCCATAATTAAAAATTCATCGTGTCAACTTGGTCACTCCATCAATCAGAATCATCGAGTTAACTTGGTCACAATTAATCAAGCATTCATCGAGTTAACATTAAGCTGTCAGTCAGCCCATCGTAAATCATGGGCAAGCTTCCGTGGGACAGATAGTCCTCAAATTGAGTTGTCTAGAGAAGATGAAGTATTTAAGAAATATAAATCAACGATTCATCAGGCAAATTTCGGTGGCCCGCCTGAAACAAAGACGTCTGACGAAAGCTTGCGTCAGTCACTAAAGAGGCGTAACGTAGACCTATTATAACTTCTATCCAGTCAGGACGTTTTGTTCCCGAGGCAGTCATAAAAAGGTTGAGACGATTACGAGAATTACACGATACAGTTTCATCTCCAGTCATTGCAAATGCTGAAATCAAAGTTATAGATCTAACAGATACAGGAATTGAATTATTAATTTAACGAAAGATATTTCCGAAAGTCACATAGCTTCCAATCAATCTACGTTATCCTCCCAAACTCAAGCGTCAGAACCCGAACGTTATATTAGAGAAATAACTAAGAGATTTAAGTCACTCCTCAAAGAATAAACGCTCGCCTCTCCTCTCTTAAAGAGACTTGGGATAAATTCGCCTCTTACTTTGATCCCTAATGATATGGTGGTGCCTGCTCCAATAATGGAGTATTTCAAAATGATAGCTAACACTACTACACCACAGAGTGATATGGTTAAAGTCAATGTACCTGACTGTGGAGTTCCCCAGCCACCCATTGAAGCAGAGGAAAATAAGGAAGAGATCCTCTCAGGCTCTTTTGGCAGGATTAATGGTGAAGACCATAACAAATACGAGTGCTACGTTTCGCCGTATGTGACTTCACAGCTCGTGTTAAAAACACGAGACGCACATCGAGGCCAATGGAATCCTCTCCCCGCTGGAGCATACCCTGAAGGAGGAATCCCTAACCTTAATTTACTGGAATATCGTGAACCTGAACGTCTAAACCTCGAAGGAATACAGGCCATATCAGGATTCGATTTTCCCAATGCAGATGACATGGCCGGAAGACTATGCTGGAGTCCCGAACTGGTCGCCCGAGTTAGCAGTCATTTAGGGAAGCTTGCTGACAGGTATAAGATGGTGACTGGAAAACCAGAACACGGAACAAATTCGTCAGTAATCGGATATACTGAGGTTCAAATAGCTGGAACTACCGCTGGAAGTGGTACAATCTATACAACTATTATCTTCGCATACCATTGCAAAGTTTTGACTTCTTGTCATACTCAGGCGTACCATCTTCGTTTGTTTTGCAGTGGAACACTAAGAACGATATGAAAGACAACCAACCAATACCAGGAGTATCGACTGTGATTACCGACGTGGGAAGGACATTTTGGGGAACCGGCATTCCGGTTGGCAGTGGTGTGAACAGAATAAACTACTGCGCTACCATGGACGCAATACGCTATTTGCCCATATTGAGTGCTAAACCCCTAGGAGATAGAGACATGTACATAGGACATTGTTTGAACAACTGGGGTTTTTTGAGTACAGAGAGATATGATAACACGACCGACATACAATATTTTCAAAGTAACACCTTAATATATTGTGCGCAATACCCGGGTGCTGTGGGGGCTGAAGAAAACAAACTTTGGGTGGAGGGCGCAATGGCTTCTTTACGAGGTGCGGATGCATTCTCTCACAGGATAACCCAAATAGTGTACCCGGATCCAGTTACAGCTGAGAGTTTTTTACAACGAGCGCTAGGCTACGTGGCTGCCGCCATATTAGCGGGATTAAAAGCATACGTGACCAAGGGACCAGAAGCGGCGATAGCCAGCGCGGGAGGAAAGGTGGCAGAGCTGGCTGAAAAGGAGTTGCAGAAAACGGAGACCACAGCCCCGACTGCTATACCAATTGGAACAGATGGAAAGGAGGAGCCCGGAAACGGCACAACCGCGCCGTAGAAAAAATTGGAGAAATGAACTTTCCTGGGAGATATAATACTGACTTAAAATTGAAGGTATTCTTGGACGACGAATTTTGGCATGAACTTGATTCATTAAGACCAAGTATTCGAAGAAACGCCAGGGGACTGGAAAAACTTCGTCGGTATCGAACAAAGGTGCCCAAAGACTGGCCACTCAGAGAAAGTTCGTTTGGAGAATCTTTGTATATATATTATAAGTCTATTTGTAAGAGCGGAACTCCATGTCCTCCCTTAATGCACCCGTGAAATCACCAGTCGCGTGAACTTAGTTCAAAAGAAAGACAACAACTTCAAAGTCACTCTTATTTTGTGAAGAATCTTTTCTCTATGACACACGAGTGTTATCTTGAATCACTTGAAAAAATGACCTCCTTACTGGAGTCTGATCAATTCTCCATGACAAGATCGTCATCATCTCAGTCGATTTCTCTTCTTTCAAGCTTTCCAACATTCGTGCAACATACTCGGTTGCCTCGGATTAATATCCCCAGATTTGATGGATCATCTGTAGAATAACTTTCGTTCAAAGATCTGTTTTATCTCTCGTTGCTTCGAATCCTACCTTGTAAGCTATCGAAAAACAAGTCACGAGGACAATCCTATCTTCTCTGTCAAAAAATCTATAAAATGAAGATAATACGATTCCTTCTATTATCACTGGTGGTAACAACACTAAATTCTTCACCAGTCAGAGTGTATAATACGCTTTCCGTGTTTGATGATGCTCATTTTTATCCATCAGCTGGTGTATACATGGAACCAGCAGGGCATTATCTTAGTTATTCTGGATCCATTCTTATTCCATTTATGTATGTACTACCTTCCCTAAGTGTATTACAGACCTCTTACTGTCCTGGCCATATCAGATTAAGTTCAATTCATGAGAAAGTTCTACAACACATTAAGACAATTACTGGTTCTTCAGGAATCAATCGAGAGAAAAGATCTCTATTTCCTTTAGTATCAATACTATCTGGGGGATTGAGTGTTTGAAACACTTTAGAAATACAGGGGATCAAACAAAAGTTAATACTAATGACAGAACAATCAACACACATGGATAAAGCAATTCATGACATTGTAACCTCACAAAATCTAACTCCTCTATAGTCGGATACACGGAAGTCCAAGTTGCTGGGAACACCTCGCGGCTTTCCGCCATAAATGCACCAGTGAAATCCTGTGTTGCACTCAGAAGCAACCAATGTAATATGGTTGGCCTCTTTGGATTAAAGAGGAATCGTACCGCTAATGCGAAGGGTGTCTGCTATACCATAAATGGAGCAGTACCACCTAATTGGGGTGGCCACATAAACGCCAACTTACATGATGCGTACTTTCGGACCTATGATAGGTTCAGATTTACCATCTTTACGCTTAAATAAGCATGAGAACGCCAGTCCATCAGGAGAAAGGATCATAGATTAGGAGAAGTATTAGCCTTAATTGGTGATCATGGGAAAGCAATCAATCAATTATTGAACATTACAGAATGTCTCCAGAGAGATGTAGATAAATTTCAACTTTATACTTCTAATTGGTTATATTCTGCTTCTGACGAATTTATAGCAGCTTACAGTGGAGAAGTTACAGGAGTAGTAACACCTAATCTTCTATCTGCAGCTAATTTAAAACAAGTACTACTTAATCATGTGAAGATGAAAAATACCATTTACACAACAGAACCTTCATCGAGAAAGACCATCGGGAGTGGGATAGGAACCTGTCGCGCTTGCGTTTCGCCTATAATACGGCAAATCATTCGTCTCTGGGTACCTCCCCAGCATTTTTAAATTTCGAGCGTAAACTGGTACCGCCAAACTCGCTGCGCGACCGTCGCGAAATAGCTACCGAAACGGAGGCAAGGGACCCCGCGGAGTGGTCTCGGCGGATGATGAAATTGCGCGCTATTAGAGAATGGGTCGCGGGAAATCTGGATCAGGCAAATCAGCGGCAAGCCGCGAGATATAATCTACGAAGGCGACCGCGAAGATTTCGGGTAGGCGAGCTGGTGTTAAAACGGCAGCATGTGCTGTCATCTGCAGCGCAGAATATCGCGGGAAAATTGGCACCGAAATTCCAGGGACCGTTTAAAATAAAGCGGGTGATCTCGCCGGTCGTCTACGAATTGGCGCAGCCGGACGGGTCGCCCATAAAAAAGGTACACGTACAGGACCTAAAACCCTATCATCCCCCTGTCCCGTAACTTAGATACCTGCATACCTAAGCGAGATGCCGGCTGTGAGGAGGAGGGAAATCCGGCGCATTTGGCGCGATTTTTACGGCCGTTATCGGCACCTCTGAGAGTATATCCGAGAACACGTGCCGGGGATCTGGGATGACCTGGGCGATGTCCTCCAACAGGTTGAGAACGCGACCGTCACGTACGACGGCGCCGTCGTGAGAGATTACCCGGTCGCACATGAGATAGCCACCCAGACCCAAGAAGGGGGCTACCGGAGCATCTCGGCGCAGACGGACGGGCCGGAGCAGCGCGACGTGGCGGTCCAGGCGGGGGACACGCGGCCCGAGCCGATGGACCGCGGGGGGTATTGTTGGAACTGCCGTGAGCAGAAAGATACAAAGGTTTTGTCGATCTTGGACGGGTTATTTGCGGATCCAGTAGAAGTGGAACGTGCATTGATCGAAATTAAATCATCGACTTATACTCTAATTGATTTAATGTATGTGTATAACGGGATATGGAATTCAACGAATTCAGCAACGCGAAATTTGAGATTAATACTTAGAAGCACGTTAAAGTACATGACAAATTAGAAAAAAATAGGTCCCAATACACGTCGCATGCAGGAAAGCTGTGGCATAAACATTACATTAATGGTATAAAATGTGGCTGGAGAATGGTCCGATAATGGAGAGTAACCCGACTTGTTCCACAGATGAAATGTGTAGGTTTATTCGTGTTCACATTCCGCACAGTTATATTCGTCGTTTATGAAGGGTGTAATGATAGAGGAGACTTTCAATGAATGGATACATGACTACAAGGAATAAACCACGAATTTATGAAAAATTTGTCTTGATTGGTAGGATCTCAATTGAGCAGACACAAACAAGCAAAGTACATATGCGATCGGTAGGTATGAGAAAAAATGAGTTGTTTAAACTAGACAGAACGATAATGTGTAAATTTTTCAGATGTCTGCACAATGCGAGCGAGAAATTGTCCGCTCACAGCGTCAATTGTAGAAAAATAAACAATTACGTCAATTATTCTTCCAAACGACGGCGACAAATGGCTGTTTTTCGCAATCACAAAAATCAGGTGCAACTTCCCTTCGTGGTGTACACCGATCTGGAATGCGTGCTAAAAAAATAAAAAATAGATAAAGAGACTGCGAAAAGATATGTCTATTATTAATAACTTGAAATAATCAATTATTATGTGCAAATATGTATGCAAAAAATATCTTGTCCGAAAAAGACATCCATGTCTGTAAAAAAATACCATGTCTGTAAAGAACATTGCTGCAAAAAACAATACATATGTCTTCGACAAATGTGCAAAGGGAAAAACTCCACTATCTCAAAACGTTAAGGAGGAAACAGAGCAGCTACTGAAGAACCTGCCATCAATCGCAAAAAATTAATCCACCCATTGTCTTAGCTTCCTGTCAAAATCAGTGGTCCTATATAAATCTACGGCAAAGATTACTGAAATCAGATCGAAAATATGTGTCCAAAGTTTGAAATATAAAATCAACAAAATGGAGAACGTTAAGAACTGTGACCAGAAAGAAGGTTTTGTCGATCTTGGACGAGTTATTTGCAGATCCAGTAGAAGTAAAACAATTATCAAAATTAAATCATCAACTTTAATTGATTTAATGTATCTATGTGTATAACAAAATATGGAATTCAACGAATTCAGCAACGCAAAATTTGAGATTAATACTTAGAAGCATGTATGTTAAAGTACATGACAAATCAGAAAAAAATAGATCCCAATACACGTCGCATGCAGGAAAGCTGTGGCATAAAGATTACATTGATGGTATAAAATGTGGCTGGAGAATAGTCCGACAATGGAGAATAACCCGACTTGTTCCACAGATGAAATGTGTATGTTTATTCGTGTTCACATTCCGCACAGTTATATTCGTCGTTTATGAAGGATGTAACGACAGAGGAGACTTATTAAGTATTGAATTCTACGTGTTTATTTTAGGTATTAATCTGTATTCAGATATAATTCTATAGTTATAAGTTTTTGTTGCGATACGTTCGCGTCGTTGTAAAGGCGCCGTAATGCCTCGCCATACGCGCATGAATACCAGTGTGTAACGTTCGTCCTCACTTCCGTTACGTTCGCCTTGCCGGTAGCACTCACGTATACTCGGTCCGTTCTTCTCTTATATTCACGTCTCATTTTCGTTTTGTTAACTCCCAATAAAAGATGTTAATCGATTACTAATTAAAACAGTCTCTGTGTTATTCCTTCGCAGTATTCTCTTAGAATCACCTTCTTAAAAAGATAATCGTACTAAGACTTTCAACGAATGGATACACGACTACAAGGAATAAACCAGGAATTTATGAAGTCTCAGCTGTATGACACACATACACACACGTGCACAACAAAGCGTTAATCCGACCGTGCAACCTCATCCTCGTGGTACACTTTGGGTAACGCTGATGCCGACGGTATTTTTTCAAATTTTGAAAACACTAATCATTAATTTTTCATTAAAAAAAGTCTTTTTAGCTTATGCTGACACTTACTCGTCTTTAATGTATTGTCAGTGTAATTGAAAACAATTTTTTAACGTCCGCTGAACGTTATTTTTAATTTTTTTCCTTGATTTTTACTGAAATTAAGCAATTTTACAATTTTTTGTACGTTTCGCCCCGCAAAACCATAGTGGCCACCATGAAAAAAATCTCATAGTTATTCAGCAAATTTCTTTTAAATGTGGGGCACTTAGAAGTACAAAAAAAAACGTAAAGAATAAATTTTTGTTGTTCTGCACAACATTGTTTTTTGGATTTAAATAAAAAAGTAAAAAATTGAAAATTTTTACGATATTTTTACTTACTCGTAATGTATCCAAAAATCTTTATGAAAAAATTGGCGATTGGATATCCCTTGATAGAGCAAAGTTTTAGCTTCAAGAATCCATTTTGCGAATTGCGGTACGATGATTTTTAACGGAGTTATAAGCAATGAAAGTCAAAATGCTCATTTCTTATTCAATTCGCAATAACTCAGTAACAAAAAATCGTAGAAACATTAAAAAAAAAAGATTTTGTAGGGAAAGCTTTTACATAAAAAAGTCAAAAAATTGTGCAGAATTTTTTTGGGCGCGTGACAGGCCCACAAAATAAGAAAAAAATTTCCCATTTTGTCCAGCTCGTAGTTTTCTGTATGTAAAAATTACCAAACTCACAGTAACTAGAGAAAATAGTGGCCTTCTGAAAGCAGAGATTTCAAGCTTTAAAACGCTTTTTTAAAACTTAAATTTCGTTCATTTTTAACGAAGATACAGCTTCCAAAATTTTGCCTATTTTTTAAATAAATTTAAGTGTTCCTTTAATTTTTGCAAGGAGTTTATAATATCTACTCAAGTATACTGCAATAAATAATAAACAAATAATAAAATAAGTAATGTATATTGATATAATAATATTCATATAGACAATACTTTTTACAGGACAAACAAATAAAATGTATTGGTGGTGACTGTTCAAAAAATGGTCTCCAATATACTTACAAGCTGTATAACATTTGACATAGGACACAAACTCTCTTGGACTGGAGCAAAAAATTCTATTGCAATAGAAAATTCGACTTTTGCTAACATTATAATTGGTAAGTGTATTTTTGAAATAAAAACATATTGCCAACGTATAAATTTTATATTATTATTTCAATATATTTCAATGTATTATTACCATTTCATTATATTACAAACCTATTTTTAGCGTATTATCATCATATTATTATTTCGATATATTTCAAACTATTATAATTTCCTTACAGCATTGCGTCTTCAGCGCTCTCGCTATCCCGAGCAGTTGCTGGTATACAGGCAGACTCAAAAATAGAGAGCAAGACTTCAGATCGGTAGATCCTAATAGACCGAGGTCAGCCGTGACGTAACACCTGATGACATTAGTCATCTCCGACAATTTCTGAAGAAACTATGTAAATTGGCGAAGAAAAATATAACTCTACTGTCAAAATGTTAGGCAAAAAGAAAGAATAACTACAGAACAACTCATTTGTTACGTCCTGTAGACTCCGCAATTTCCTTCTTTCGTAAGAATCTTTTGTAAGAAATTTTTCTAGCAGAATTATCTTTAGGATAACGGGAACCGAATAATATTTAATGAACAAAGGTTGTCGAGCGGCGAGTGGGTTCTCCAAAACCGGAGAACCGAGATAATTGTAACATATGTAAGACATGTTCATGTTTGAAAAATCTCTCCTTTACCTAATAAACTTAAAAATTTTACATAACTTTAATATTATTCATGGTAAAGTGTTTCATTTTTCTCAAAAATTTTTTATATTAATTTTTATTTTATCATTAATTTTCTTGATGGACGAAATACCTGGGAAGCAGCCTGGTACAACAGTTTATGTGTACAATGACTACACCTATAACAAAGATTCTCGCAATAATAATATTTTACGATGCAGTACTCGTCGTTGTTCAAGATGTCCTGGTACTATAATCATTGATAAGAATGTCGGAATACATTTAAATCAAGAACATAACCATACTAAGACACAATGGAAAATACAACAGGAATGGAAAATAAAACGCTTGGCGATTAAAATTTGAAAAACGGATGAAATTTGGAATGCAAAACATCACCTCTGTTTCTGCGGTTTTCGAGTCAATCTCTTTTTTTGGATTGCTCTTAGAGAGAAACCTTGAGAAGCGCCTTAATACTGCAGCGCCTCTCCGATGGTAATAACGACGGCGTTACAGGCGCGACTCGAGTCAAGTTACCAACGATCAAACTACCGATGTTCGATGGGAAGATCGAAGAGTGGACGAAGTTCTCCGACGCGTTTGCAAAGACGATCCACGGCAACCTAACCTTGCCTAACATACATTTTGGTGAAAAATATCTATTAAAAGATGGTTACAAAACGTTTTTCTTTAGTTAAAGTAATTGTCATTTGAATCTATTACTTTCTGCCATCTTTCAGGCAGAAGTTAGATTCCGCGCAGATAAAAGGCCGGCTTTTTGATTGCGAAGAATTTTTTGATTTATTTCTTGACTTCGGCCGCATTTCGAAAGCGTTGTCCTTTCAAGCCGTGCTGCATTGATCGAAATATGTAATAATCTAAAGGCGCAACATGTTTGAGGCACATAACGGCCGTTTTTCGAGCAATTCCGCACCCAAACACCTAGGTTGTTAACTATAAATCTCAGCGGTGACTGTTTGATGTGGCGGCAAAAGCTCATAGTAAATGACACTATCTGATCATCTTGTCAAGTCGAAATAAACATATATATTATGATAGACAGGCTTGTCTTACAGTAATTTTAATGTAGGATAGGCAACCTCTAAAAAACAAAATAAAAGTTATTAACAAAAATTATTACAGTATGCTACATCGCCATTTATCCACCCGGATTACATTCTCCCCAACCTAATACAATTTATTATTTACAAATTTTGCATAGACTTATGATATACATGTTGCAGTATCTAATAGCAAATTTACAATTGTGCAATATGGATATAACATGCGCAAATTGCGGTATAAGTCTACATTTAAATAAATATTTGACTGTAAATGGCTGTTTCTTCTTCTAAATTAATTGTATATCTCATGCCGGTTTTATTCTCTTAATACTTTATTCGGTTTTATTTTCTTATCATTTTATTCTCTTAATTAGTTTTGGAGATATTCAGTCCGAAAGAGAAAAACCGATTTTTTTCAAAGGGGTGTTTCACCCCCTAAACATGCGTATAAGCACGTATAAAAAATACGTGTCCCTTATTTCTGTCTAAAAAACTACATATTAAGAGCTCATCAAAATCGGAGAAGGACACTTCCGTGGATCTCCTTGTGAGTATTTTAATGTCATATAACAGACACCTGCTACTTTTCAATACTCGCTGCCTTTCAACCTGCTAATACCTAAACTTCTACCGATGAGAAAAGACCGCGGCAAAATAAAAGAAGTCTTTTAAGACTTTGTATGTTGTGAATGAGCGCATTTACATGTAGAAAGGATGTGTATATGTATGTATACATTGTGACGTGACAAAAGTCACGTCCTCCTCCGTCCGACGGAGCTCGGCCGAGGGTGAAAGCGGGGGTGGCGCGACCCGAGCGGGGGGGTAGCATACGTATATATAAACGTGTTCATCAATGAAAATTACAGAAGATATACATTGTACTGTTAAGTAACTTAAAAACTAATGACCTTAAGTAATTTAAACTATTGAAGTTAGCTATTACTATAAATTATTGATGAGTATTAAACTATACTTAAGCTATACTTGGTAGGGGAAATGTGTGTAAAACGGCCTCTCCCTTGTTTTTAACAAAGAGCAGGGCAGCATACGTATATATAAACGTGTTCATCAATAAAAATTACATAAGATATACATTGTACTGTTAAGTAACTTAAAAACTAATGAACTTAAGTAATTTAAACTATTCAAGTTAGCTATTACTATAAATTATTGATGAGTATTAAACTATACTTAAGCTATACTTGGTAGAGCTTGGGCGAATAATTAATAGAGATTTAGAGCTTATCTTGCAGCCGGAGTGGTGCCGAATGCACTCTGTAACGGCATAAGGCCGCATCGCGGGATCAACAGGGGTCGTCGAGAAGGCGGAGTAGACGAGGTGGCCGTCAGGCGGGTCACGCACGGGCCCACCGCCGAGCCGCCGCGCACGTCCCGAGCCATACCGCCGCCGAAGGAGGAACAAGGACGGGGAACAAGGGAAGTTCCCAACGAAAGATTAAAGCAAAAGCATTTTATGCAAAAGCAAATCTACCAGAAAAAGACAAAAACGACAAAATGGAGAAGCGCAGCAACAGCTTGACGTAGATGCTATTCGTCGAATGGCCCCGAACTATAAGGAAAAACCAGAAAATTTCGACACTGCAAAAGCAAAACAGAAGGGTGGAGGTAAACCCACACCCAAGGGTGTAGCAAAAGCAGTAGCAAAACCTGCGTCGAACCAGCGACGTCTGCCTGCTCCAACGTCAACACACTTAAACACAACTCCAACGCCTCAAAAAGATGAAACAGTGTAGAAAGAAGCTATTTTTGCTCCAAACCCACTAAACTATCGTGAGGTAGATCCCGGGTTCTATTTCAAGTGAATACCGCATCCCTGATACCTCTTGCCGACCAGGTGTTCAATCAAATAAAGAGAGATACACCGAACATGGATCGGATGATCACACCAGAAGAGATACGCTACTACGCAACGGCACTATTATGGTTGCGAATAGTAGAAGTAAGGTTATTAGCGAAACAAAATTTAACACCCGCTGAGGTGGCCTTACGATTAATAACTGCCAACATTCTATTCGAAATCCCTGAACCGTTGTATCTATATTATAGAGCCATCGGCCAGGTATGAACTCCAGGAGGGCAGAACCTATATCCGAATTATGCGCTATACAAACTAAAATTTAATAGGAACTCTCTTTCTACTAAATTAAGAATCAAATTAGTTACAGCATTGATTATACCTCATATTGACTATTGCTGCTTGTCTATCATGGCTTGAGCAATGAGTTGAATACTAAATTGCAAAGACTTGTAAATTGCTGTATTCGGTTTATTTATGATATCAGACGTGATGAACATATTACGCCAAACTTGTTAAGGCCACGTAAAAATTACTTACCCAGTAAGTTTTTAATTCTTTTCATCTCGGCGTGAATGTCGTAAATCTGAGTTACCGATGCATGATAATCAAAGAGCGATCCTTGGAATAATGTATAGATGATGTAAAAATGATTAATAAACATGAAAAAAATTGTATGTAACATGTAAAAAAGTATGTTGATCAATTCTTGCAGAAATTTTTATGCTTCGACCCTGACCTATACCCCTATTATTTTGACAATTCCTTTCCGAAAAGAATTACATTGATTTTACATCCTGTATGTATATGTATATAAGGTATAAATTAAATTATATATCAAAAATTTTTATAAATTTTTTGATACATTTTGATTTTTGTATACATATATTATAAATTTTTTTGTATACATAAATCACATAAATGTTTATTTAAGAATTCTTATTATTACAAGAGTTTAATTTTGTAAATAATTTTATAAATAATATAGGAACAAGACGATAATTTTGACACCGCGAGCGATAGTTCTTCCGAATCAAAAGAAAACATTAGCTCGCCACCTCTGGAAAAAGAAAAACTTTTCGTTGGAAAACAAATGTACAAAACTTCAACGACCTACCGTCCGTAAAATACTGAAAGACAACGAACAAGGTCGCTTGATAGTACGAAGTTATTCGTAAACCAAACATTCCTGTCGAAACATCACTGTCGAAACATTCCCGGCACATTCTCTTAGAACTACTCACATCACATTTGTTAAATACCGTTAAAGGGCAAGTTAAAATGTTTTACGTTTTACTTAAGGGGGTCTTCCCCTATATGTGACCTGTCAAAAAAAATTATTTCTTTTACATTTTCTTCCAGCGCAGCAACAGCTTGACGTAGATGCTATTCGTCGAATAGCCCCGAACTATAAAGGAAAACCAGAAAATTTCGACACTGCAAAAGCAAAACAGAAGGGTGGAGGTAAACCCACACCCAAGGGTGTAGCAAAAGCAGTAGCAAAACCTGCGTCGAATCAGCGACGTCTGCCTGCTCCAACGTCAACACACTTAAATACAACTCCGACGCCTCAAAAAGATGAAACAGTGTAGAAAGAAGCTATTTTTGCTCCAAACCCACTAAACTATCGTGAGGTAGAATCCCGGGTTCTATTTCAAGTGAATACCGCATCCCTGATGCCTCTTGCCGACCAGGTGTTCAATCAAATAAAGAGAGATACACCGAACATGGATCGGATGATCACACCAGAAGGGATACACTACTACGCAACGGCACTATTATGGTTGCGAATAATAGAAGTAAGGTTATTAGCGAAACAAAATTTAACACCCGCTGAAGTAGCCTTACGATTAATAACTGCCAACACTCTATTCGAAATCCCTGAACCGTTGTATCTATACTATAGAGCCATCGGCCAGGTACGAACTCCAGGAGGGCAGAACCTATATCCGAATTATGCGCTATACAAACTAAAATTTAATAGAAACTCTCTTTCCACTGAATTAAGAATCAAACTAGTTACAGCATTGATCTCCCATTTTTAATGGTAAAGGAAAGTTCCCAACAAAAGATTAAAGCAAAAGCATTTTATGCAAAAGCAAATCTACCAGAAAAAGACAAAAACGACAAAATGGAGAAACCAGCGCACCAACAGCTTGACGTAGATGCTATTCGTCGAATGGCCCCGAACTATAAGGGAAAACCAGAAAATTTCGACACTGCAAAAGCAAAACAGAAGGGTGGAGGTAAACCCACACCCAAGGGTGTAGCAAAAGCAATAGCAAAACCTGCGTCGAACCAGCGACGTCTGCCTGCTCCAACGTCAACACACTTAAATACAACTCCGACGCCTCAAAAAGATGAAACAGTGTAGAAAGAAGCTATTTTTGCTCCAAACCCACTAAACTATCGTGAGGTAGAATCCCGGGTTCTATTTCAAGTGAATACCGCATCCCTGATGCCTCTTGCCGACCAGGTGTTCAATCAAATAAAGAGAGATACACCGAACATGGATCGGATGATCACACCAGAAGGGATACGCTACTACGCAACGGCACTATTATGGTTGCGAATAGTAGAAGTAAGGTTATTAGCGAAACAAAATTTAACACCCGCGGAAGTAGCCTTACGATTAATAACTGCCAACACTCTATTCGAAATCCCTGAACCGTTGTATCTATATTATAGAGCCATCGGCCAGGTACGAACTCCAGGAGGGCAGAACCTATATCCGAATTATGCGCTATACAAACTAAAATTTAATAGAAACTCTCTTTCCACTGAATTAAGAATCAAATTAGTTCCCAACAAAAGATTAAAGCAAAAGCATTTTATGCAAAAGCAAATCTACCAGAAAAAGACAAAAACGACAAAATGGAGAAACCAGCGCAGCAACAGCTTGACGTAGATGCTATTCGTCGAATGGCCCCGAACTATAAGGAAAAACCAGAAAATTTCGACACTGCAAAAGCAAAACAGAAGGGTGGAGGTAAACCCATACCCAAGGGTGTAGCAAAAGCAGTAGCAAAACCTGCGTCGAACCAGCGACGTCTGCCTGCTCCAACGTCAATACACTTAAATACAACTCCGACGCCTCAAAAAGATGAAACAGTGTAGAAAGAAGCTATTTTTGCTCCAAACCCACTAAACTATCGTGAGGTAGAATCCCGGGTTCTATTTCAAGTGAATACCGCATCCCTGATGCCTCTTGCCGACCAGGTGTTCAATCAAATAAAGAGAGATACACCGAACATGGATCGGATGATCACACCAGAAGGGATACGCTACTACGCAACGGCACTATTATGGTTGCGAATAGTAGAAGTAAGGTTATTAGCGAAACAAAATTTAACACCCGCGGAAGTAGCCTTACGATTAATAACTGCCAACACTCTATTCGAAATCCCTGAACCGTTGTATCTATATTATAGAGCCATCGGCCAGGTACGAACTCCAGGAGGGCAGAACCTATATCCGAATTATGCGCTATACAAACTAAAATTTAATAGAAACTCTCTTTCTACTAAATTAAGAATCAAATTAGTTACAGCATTGATTATACCTCATATTGACTTTTGCTGCTTGTCTATCATGGCTTGAGCAATGAGTTGAATACTAAATTGCAAAGACTTGTAAATTGCTGTATTCGGTTTATTTATGATATCAGACGTGATGAACATATTACGCCAAACTTGTTAAGGCCACGTAAAAATTACTTACCCAGTAAGTTTTTAATTCTTTTCATCTCGGCGTGAATGTCGTGAATCTGAGTTACCGATGCATGATAATCAAAGAGCGATCCTTGGAATAATGTATAGATGATGTAAAAATGGTTAATAAACATGAAAAAAATTGTATGTAACATGTAAAAAAGTATGTTGATCAATTCTTGCAGAAATTTTTATGCTTCGACTCTGACCTATACTCCTATTATTTTGACAATTCCTTTCCGAAAAGAATTACATTGATTTTACATCCTGTATGTATATGTATATAAGGTATAAATTAAATTATATATCAAAAATTTTTATAAATTTTTTGATACATTTTTTTCTTTGTATACATATATTATAAATTTTTTTGTATACATAAATCACATAAATGTTTATTTAAGAATTCTTATTATTACAAGAGTTTTTAATTTTGTAAATAATTTTATAAATAATATAGGAACAAGACGATCATTTTGACACCGCGAGCGATAGTTCTTCCGAATCAAAAAAAAACATTAGCTCGCCACCTCTGAAAAAAGAAAAACTTTTTGTTGGAAAACAAATGTACAAGACTTCAACGACCTACCGTCCGTGAAATACTGAAAGACAACGAACAAGGTCGCTTGATAGTACGAAGTTATTCGTAAACCAAACATTCCTGTCAAAACGTCACTGTCGAAACATTCCCGGCACATTCTCTTAGAACTACTCACATCACATTTGTTAAATACCGTTAAAGGGTAAGTTAAAATGTTTTACGTTTTACTTTAGTATAAGTATGAAATATATAATTTAGTTAAATAATTTTTTTTATAATAACCCGGTCAATAAACATGACTTTCTGCATCTTGCTCGAGGAATAATAGAGGTATTCCCATCGAAGAACATAAATTTATATTATGTTGCACCGGTATCTAAAAAGGACTCTCGAAATAGAAAATCGATTTCTGTACAAGCAAACTTGATATCGACCTTTTCAATAATTTTAAATATATACTACCGTTTGTTTCTTTTGATGGTTATAAATCTTTATCTTGGATAAAAGTTAATGGAACATTTTATAAACCAAACATGGTTATTGTAATAGATAAAACTAATAGCAAATTTGGGAATATTCAATATATTTTAAAAAATGATTTACATGAAACTTTCTTTATATATAAGGAACTAAAAACAGTGCAATTTAATTCCCAATTTCACGCATATGAGATAGAAGACACACAGTCTTGGGGATTTATGGCTCAGTCAAAGTTGAGACGTATAAAACTTGTAATAAGCATTTTATTGAGGGTAAAAGCTATATTCCAGTGCTTTAAACTCTCCTTCACTTTTCAGCTTCCTCTTCTGTAATTTTAACTCTTGCATTGCAAAAATAATTTACATGAAACTTTCTTTATATACACTACCGACGAGAAAATTGCAAGCGGTCCCGAACTTATAAACAGTAGTGTATAAGGAACTAAAAACAGTACAATTTAATTCCCCCCCCCCCCCCCCCCGTTCAATAGGCATATGCCAATAAGGAATCCAAGATTATAGAAGCGAAAGAAGAAGCTGCTAAAAAATAAGTATTCGGCAAAATGCAATAGAGAGCGAAAATCTCATTAATGAAAATAACAAAACGTTTAAATGTGTGGGACATTTTGCCGATAAAAGCAGCAATTACTCCCGCAATGATTGCTCAAGATATAAAGCAGGATGATGATTGCACATATATTGGTACAAGCTACAAGCGAGATATAACCGAAGAGGATAAGGCAAGACGTAAATAAAGTTAGATAAAATTATTATTCCTATTTCCTGTGTGAGAGAGAACGTCTTGTCTGACAGCTTGCTAACCGACGAATCATTAGATAAATTTTTACGCGTTATAAGAGAAACTACTTTTTTTCAAACGCAAAGTGTACAATATCAAGGGTGTCCTGATATGATTAAAGCTAGTCAAAGCGACAAAAGCTTTTCAAATAGAGATCACCATCCTGACCTGACCTCGTGATAGGAAATGCAACGTTGAAATACTACTCAAAATTAAAGAAGAAAATCTAGCTAATTTTGGTGCTGTTATTCTACTTAAACCTTGTAATCCAACAGTTCTTGCCATATCTATGACATTAAAAACAAACAACCCCAATCTTTTAATTATTGTAAGTAGACAAGTGTGTGTGTCTATTTTTATTAAAAAAAATTGTAAAGTGAATTAAATGTAATCTCAATTTTTAGGCGATCAATGTAGCTAAAGATAACGAAATAGAACATCTCAAAGAAAACGTTAATTTAAAGAATAAAGTATCCAACATAATATCTATGTCTTACCAATTAAGTGAGGGAACAACTATATTCTACAATAAAATTATTCCAGCAAAAGAAGATATCTCGATAGCTCGAAGTATTTTACGTATATATACGTATACAATATATATATACGTAATACACGATAGCCGAATCCTTAAAAACTCTCGCATGTATATGCGATATAGGAAGATCTACCTGGGAATCGACTTCATCGGCCTCAATCTCGCCGCATCGTTACGATATAAAAAGAATATATAAAAAGTAGAAGTAATTACGAACTCATCCTTCAATATGAAACAATTAGGTATATAGCGTAAATGCGCGAGGTTTTACATTTTAATACAGATGCATCGATTGTAATATATTTTACAAATTTGGCGCAGAATTCTTTAATTATTAATTAATAATACCTTAATTGTTAATGGAAGAGATTTTTTTATCGCACGAATTCTTTTCTATTACATATAATATTTCTTTATTTGATCAAAATAAGATAATTCCGAATTCGTCGATCGGGTATTTTTTTATAATTTTGAGATACTTTATGTTCATAATCCCCTCGCCTTCGTAAACCCTTATTATCAATCCGCCCGGAGATTTATCACAATCGATATTTAAATTGATACTTTTTTTGGAGACTTTGTTAGAGATATCCCGCATTACCTTTTTTACGTACACGCTGTTTGGTAATCCTATAATGGATGAAGAAATAAGGTTAAATACATGTATTTTATAACTAAAATTTTAAAATTCTTGTATAATTGTGTTATCTTCATGACATATACATTTCTTGTTTCAGTTATAATACAATTCATGGGAGAATAAAAAGAATTATCGAGAGGACATTCGGTATTTGGAAATGTAGATTTCCTTGCCTGTCAAAAGGGCTTACTACGAAATTATTAACATCTATATCTATCGTTGTAGCATGCGCTGTTCTTCATAATCTCTCATTGATTTTAAATGATTCCTTAGAAGATGATGAAGAAATAGTAAATATAAATAATGAAGTCCCGGTGGTATTGATCAACGACACTTTTTTACAAATATGTCATAAATATGTTGAAATATTTATCGCAACAGAATCGAAGATAGGCAAAAATAATAGACGTTACACCAGATACTCTTTATTTGGAAAAAAATCGCAACTTGTAAATTGTGGTAGTGTTGTGCAATGACATAACAAATAAAGCTGACTGTTGTTAATCGTTGGTTCGTTCTAATAAAATCGAATACATGTATACTTATTGCAATTCAACCAATCGCACAAAATTAACCAAACAATTCTTTCAATGTACAATTGAACAATAATAACATTTCTGATTGTGGCGCGACTTACGAAACGAACTCTGTTGGACGTACAGTGACTTATCAATGTATAGTGATGCATACTTTCAGGCATATTTTCGATTCGCAAATGAATGTACACGGCACTGTAATTCGTTCGTAGTATGTCAATTATGCGATTAGTTCGTTTTAAAATATCTGGATTTGTTGTTACAGAGTAGCGCATTTGATTTTGCTCATTTTCGTTTACGAGTATAAATTTAGAATTAGAACAACTAACGATCTGAATAAAGTAAAAAAATTATCTAAATATCTTTATATCGCTTAACCATTGGCGTTTGCTCTCAATTGCCTTTTTTCTAATTTTGATTGTATATCCTGAGAGCTATAAGAATTTGTATTTAAAAAAATAATTATTTTGATAATAAACAGCATTTTTTAGGTAACAAATAATACTAATGCTTACTATATGCAAGCAGTTCGACAGATATTTCTAGTTATAAATAAAAATGTTTAATATTAAATCAATGAAAAAAAATACAATAATTGAAAATAGTGCATGTAGATAGAGACAATGCTTTTTGGGAAAAGCATGTGCTGCCTTACCTAATACGCTTCTATAACGAATGCATGCTTCCGGAAATCTTGAATAGTCGCCATAATAGGCAATATGCCAATAAGGAATCCAAGATATATTATAGAAGCGAAGGAAGAAGCAGCTAAAAAAATAAGTAGTTGGAAAAGTATTCGGCAAAATACAACAGAGAGCAAAAACGTCATTAATAAAAATAACGAAATGTTTAACTGTGACATTTCGCCGATGAAAGCAACAATTACTACCGCTATGATTGCTCAAGATATAGAGCAGGATGATAATTGCACATATATTGGTACAAGCTACAAGCGAGATATAACCGAAGAGGATAAAGCAAGACGTTAAATAAATTTAGATAAAATTATTATTCCTATTTCCTGTGTAAGAGAGAATGTCTTACTCTTGTCTAGCAGCTTACTAACCGACGAATCGTTAGATGAATTTTTACGCGTTATAAAAGAAACTACTCTTTTTCAAACGCAAAGTGTACAAGGGTGTTATAATATGATTGAAGCTAGTCAAAGCGACAAAAACTTACAAATATTTGGAGGGGAAAGCAAGTGGACTGCACAGGAAATTGAACACTGGCAATGTCTATTCTTTGATGGCACCAAACTTTTCGTATATGACAGTATACCTGGCTGTACAAGCTTCTCGTGTCCATAAAAATAAGCGAGAAACAGAAAATCCTATCAAATCATTAAATAAAATTGCAAAAAATGAGATTTTGGGTAATTCCGAAACAATATTTATCATTTAGAAATCGTTTCAATTCTGTTTTATATTTTCATGATGACTTTTATAATGATTATATGCATTACAGATTATGCTATGGCACGAGCTGAAAAAAAGGGATGGATAACCAAAGACGGTTTACCTCAAACCAGAAAAGAAGTTCGAACAGCTATGTCCCAAAAAATTGGTGAACTTAAACGAAAATATGAAGAGAATAAAAAAAAAGAAGCCGAATCAGCCTAAAAAAAATCCAATAATGACGGAAAACAGACTCGAGAGAAGATAAGCTTCAATTTCAACTACAATTCCTGGCTGTACAATGTACGGTAAATTGGTAGCCAAGAAAATAAATTATATAAATTGTCGATATCCAAAAATAAAGCAAAGTAATATTATTTTTGAGAAAGTCGATACACAATCAGATGTTAGAAGTTGTGGAATTTACGCCGCAGCTTTTGCCACAACTATAACCTTAGGAGGCAATCCTTGTAACGTCCAATATTCCAAGGATGTAAAGTGTATGAGACAACACTTTATGAAAATTATAGAGAGCAATAAATTGTTGCTAAACACGATAAAAGTGTAGTCTAAAATTTTTAATTTTTTGGATGTGAAATATCGGCATGCACAAGAATGTTATTAGCAACCACCAGTACTAAAAGGAAAAAAAACATACTTCCTAGTGCCACAAACTCACATCCTGTTCAAAACAGGAACGCATATCACGTGCAACTGTATAATCCCAACGATGTACCTTCTAAACAATGAATGGTACTGAATAACATCAATTTTGGAAGACAGCAAACCACCAGGAACAATTAAACCAATCACCAAGCCAATATGGCAATTGTTTCTTTTTTGCCTCTTACGGGTATTTTTATACGAGTGTGTACGCGAAATAAGTAAAGGTAAATTACTATCTTTAGCGTACAGTAGAATTATGTTAATATTCAAGTGATTTACTTTATTTTCCCTTTTCTCCCCTGAAATATTTTTTTAGCAGAGATCTATACGCTTGGCCTCAATATGTTTCTCTATTTCCAAGATTGAATATTATATATACTGTTCAGAGATTTATTACAAGCATACATTCAGTTTATTATGAACGTAAAAAGACAGTAAATACTTCACAGTATATATAACGTATTTGTAATTAATTTCATTAATGAGAAAATGTGCTAATGATTTTATTAATTGCATTCATTATACATATTATATCACGTCAATTTTATTTTTATCTTTCATAGCCAATTCATTCACGTAGTTTGATATTTAACTCGATTTTATATTACATATACATATTGTGATGATATAATATTAATTAATAATATAATATGACATTGTTTGAAATAAGATTATATACTTGACAAATACTTCGTTGCAAAATGAAAGAACTTTTTATATAAATTGTCTTAATTCCTCGTCGAGAAATTTCTCTCGATTCCTTATTAAATACATTATGACAAAAGCAATATAACAAACGATTTTAGATAAAAAAAAAAAGAATAAATCTCCACGAATAAAGAATTTCCGGAGCAGATTCTCGATGGAATTCTCCCCGTTGATGAAAAACATTCCGTTTCGTGCCGTATATAAGAATGCGTTCGCACCTTTAACACCTTAATGGAAACCACCCTTCAACTATACGCAAAAGCTGGTAATATACAAAGGAACGTGCCAAAGACTATAAAGATAGAATTCTGTGTCGATGAGCGCAGAAGAATACGTCGAAAATTGTAAGTATTATACATGTGCGAGAATAACAACATTGATTCGCACAATCCTTTGGGCTTAACAAACCCACGGACCCGAGTTCAATACTGCGAACACCCACACACAGTGACTCTACACACACTCACGTACACCAGTTTATCGGAAATATTTCAACCTACGCATCTACGCATGTACGCATTATTATACGTGTTGCATCATACATGCATAAATCCAATATTAGGATCGTGAGTATCGTGACGGTTTGCTAGAAATTGCCGGAAAAATTTTTGAGGTAAGTACTACATCAATTATATCTTATAATTCAACGCTGCGTTCGAGAACCACGCTCTTAGCGCTATGAACGTGCTCTGTCCTTGTCCAACTTTCCGTAAGTAACAAAGATAGAACGCTCTAGAGCTAACAAAAAACGTTCTCGAACGAAACGCGTACGTAAAAAAATATATCAAAATTTTGACTTTTTTCCAGACAAGAGGCTGCGAAACTCGTGAAAGACCTAAAACAGAAAATAGTCGATGAGGTTCTTGCTGAGATGCAGGTCCTGGAGCGAGAGATGTGCTGCGTAAACGCGAGACCACAAACACGCGACGATTATGAGGCGGCGGCCAGAGATCGCGATATCGGTGAGAATAATGACGATGAATTGACCGAAGAATTGTCGGTTTTTATTCGATCGCCACCTTGTGCATATATTGTGTCATTGTCCGGCACTTATATGGAAATGTTACAATCTCTGGTGATGACAACTCACCGAGAAAAGAACCTCTCTGCATTTGGAGAAAAGAGTTGGTGTAATATTTGGTATTTTGAAAGAAAAATGGTATATTAAACGTTATAAAAAATCTAAAATAAAACGTGAAATATCTATAAGATATTTCAAAAACGCTATAAAATCTGTCGTGTCTCATAAAATTCCTGACAACGCGCACAAGCGTAATGGCGACTACCGACGCGATCACGCAACGATCACGTGGACGCCACGTGCGCACCTCTTTTTCGGCGCGTAATTGCCGCAAATGAGAACGAAGTAGAAACCGCCCTCTTTTGCCATTTTCGATATTAATTTTCGTATTTTTCCTAATATTTTAATATTTTTTTGATATAGTTGACGAGTCACAAACATTTGTTGCCTATGGTTGACGAAATCACTCATATGCAGTCACTGTCTGCAATCTAAAGAATATTTGTCCCACGATAGTGATAATTTACTGATTGTACCTGATCTGACTACTTAATACAGTAAGTATATTTTTATATTATTTAAAATTGAAGAGTTTCCGCCAAAAAGTTCAAATGAACCAAAGAAGTTCAAGAAGTTAAATTTTCAGGAAACAAAAAAATTCTTATCTTGAACCATTTATTGTATATATAGCGTTTATTTTCGAAATATTGAAATGAGATTATATATAGCGTTAAACGTACATAGATGCTTGCATAAAAAAATTTTTTAGTGTTATAAAAAATATATATTCCCATTATTCAATAATAATTTCAAAGAGTTGAAAGGAAAAAGTATCGGATAGAAAATAACAATATATATCTGTTAAGTATAGATCTCTAAAATGTGACCATAAAATGTTAAGTATAGATCTCTACGAGGTCTATACTTAACATTTTGGTCCTTCGAGCCGGATAAACGGATTAGCCGGTTAATATTAGAATCAGAAAATTGTTTTGCTATTTCTTGTATATTCAGAATAATTATAGTTGAGTTTTGAGAACGAGAAATATACATAATTCAATTGCAAGTTTAAATTCTTATTCAGATATACAGTCCCAAGGGGAGAAGCGATGCTTGATTAGAGAGATTTCGGGTTTTGTAAGGTGCTGTGTGCGTGTCGAGCATTCGTTTCACCTCTGATTATTTTGAATTTTTGCGACCATGAAGGTCACTCACATTGAAAACCGTCTTGATCAACAAGTTGCTATGAGGAACGTTATAATTCAGGCGTATGACAATTTAGTTAAAGTTGGACTAGATAGCATTACTAATGAGCGAATTAACACACGCCTTTCTTCCTTAAAGGAAGCATGGGAGAAATTCTCTATGAATCACGACGATTTGATAATTTCTGCTCCTAAATTGACTTCTGAAGACAAAATTAGAATTCAAGGCCATCGGTATATGGCTGACAATTTATTCTCGGATACGTACGAAGTCTACCTAGATACTTTGGAAAAGATAAATATTTTAATTTAGTCTAATCGTCAATCTGCAGCGACAACTGCATCGGTAAGGCCTGTTTCTCAATTCGAATCGTTACCATCAAGTTCATCGGCTGTGGTGCAGCATACTCGTCTGCCTCGCATTACAATTCCTACGTTTAGTGGTACGCCATCGGAATGGCTATCGTTTAAAGATTTGTTTACGTCAATTGTAATTAACAACCTCAGTGTCTCTGCCGTTGAGAAACTTCAATACTTAAAAACTAATCTCGTTGGTTCTGCCGCTCTTCTCATAAAAGATACGGTGCTTATCGCGGATAATTTCCAAAAGGCGTGGGATCTTTTATCCTCCTTTTATGAAAATAAGAGAATTCTTGTTCAAACGGAAATGCATTCGTTATTTACTCACAAGCGATTAACTAAAGAATCCGCGAGTGAACTCGAACAGCTTTATTCAAAAATAGGGCAATCGTATCGAACATTAGAAAGTCTCGGATGCCCCGTTGACCACTGGGATGATGTTTTGGTCTATATTGCAACGCAACGATTGGATTCAGATTCATTGAGAGCTTGGGAAAATGAACTCGGCTCTTCTAAAGATACCCCTACATGGGCTCAATTCAGCAAATTTTTATTATCGCGTATCTTTTCGCTTCAATCCTACGAGAAGTCTCGCTATGGTAAAGCCATGCAACAGACTCGGCAAGCAACTGCTAAAGTGCACTTTCAGGGACAAACTAAAAGTAATTTAGCTAAAACTAATCAAAAATGCGTTTTGTGTTCGGGTCCGCATACAATAAATTTTTGCCCTCAATACAACAATAAAACGGTCGATCAGAAGAAAGCGATCATTGTTAAACACAAGTTGTGTTACAATTGTTTGTTTCAACACAAGATTTCCAACTGTAGAGTAACTACGCGATGTAAGAAATGTGGCAAGAAACACCACACTTCTATTCATGTTAAAAGTGTTTCGGACGCTGTAGATACAAAGACGTCTAACGTTAAAAATGAACCTCCTTCTACTACAATTAAACCCGAAGCGAAAGTCTTGCATTCGACAATAGAACAATTCTCGATTATGTCTCACGTGACCGCTTTACCAAGGCACGTACGCCATGCCCATGGTACTCGTTGCGTAACAGCGCGAATGATATATCGACAGTGCGTGTGTGCGTCGAGCGATCGAATATCGAATCGCGTCGTGCAGCGACGGCTCGTCACGACCGCGATACTTAAACTCTAAACAATATCTTTAAACCAAGAATTAAACTTTTTTAATACTATTATTATTGAAACAGTCAAAAATGCCTAATACCTTGTTGAGGTCTGTAGTAAGACAGAAACAGTCTCTGTGGCCGAATAGTAAAGTGGGGACAAAAAAAATAGCTCGGTGCAGATTGGGGCCGGAGAGATCTTCACCACTGAATGGGGATCCTTATGGTAGACAAAGAGAGCTTTCAAATCGGGTGGTCATGACTCATGACTCTAGTAAAAACTGTCTTACGTTAACTTGATTTCGGTCCTTGTGGAGTCAGGGGTGTGGACGCGGGATGTAAAGCATAGTAACAGGTAAGTGCGACCGTTAGAAAAACTTCGGCGTACGCAAGGGATAGTCCCAGACCTCCCTCTCTCATGATTTCGACTCGGGCCTAAAGGCTATATATAGACTTGACACTATCATGAGGGAGCCATTGGTTGCTGTGTGAACCAAACGCTATCATGCTTGGCGTAGGATCTACGGATCCCCTGCTCGGGTATGAGAAGACAAGGATGGATGGGGAGTGACCATTCGAGAAGATAGGTGTTCCCGGGGCCGTAAACGGGCGCTCGAACTTCAGAAGAAGCACACCGAATATAAAGTTTGCTTGGGCACGCTACGTCCGCAAGGCAGTCCTTAATGTCACATGGCCCAGACGGTGACACTTGAAAGACAGTAAAATCAACTTTTTATGTGCAGACAACAGAACAGGAATCTTTAATGGCTTTAGGTTATCATCCCCCTTAGAAAGTTATAAGCCCCGGTTATCGAGTAGCTAGATGGTAAAGTGTTTATGCCAGTGTTCAGTCGCTGACGTTCCGTTTGTCGAGTTTTTTCTTTTGGGTCGTTTTCTTCCTACTCAAATTTATTACACAGTGGTTGTGCGGACATGAAGGAATATCTAGCACTCCACGAGGATCCACTCATAAGAGCGGCCGCGACGATCCAGGATGTGCCAGCGAAGTCGGAGACACCGCCTATCAAGAAGATGAAGAAGAAGTTCTGTGTGGTGGCAGCCCCCGTAGCGGCAGAACCAAAAGGTCTATGCCTAGAAAGAACCGAGGCGCTAAGCGCGGAAGTCGCAGTTCTACGAGAACGAAGTTCAACCGTGGAAGAATCCAGTTCCCCTCCTAAGGGAGGAGCATTCGTCGGAGATTACCACAAGTAGCTATGTTATCTGCTGCCACCGCAAAATTAACAAAAGGTGCACAGAAATGGTTCAACCTGAGTCCACGAACAGTCAGTAGATCTTGGACAGCCTTCCAGGACTGACTATTCCAGCGGGATGCTGTGGTCGGCTCTGGGGGCACTCGGCGCAGTGACAGAAAGAGCAGTGAATGCTCGGACCTAGTCTGACGAGGCCGCGTTAATCGCGTGGAATTGAATATCGGCCGATCACTCGGCTTCTCGCGCGAGCGTCTCCGCGAAATTTTGCAAGTGGAAGAGAGGTCCACGTGACATTCGCGGGAAGATCGAGAGTGACAGACGACGTCGTTGGATCTTCGTTTCGGCAGACAGGATCGTTTGATGTAAAGCGAAGAGGATGATGAGGATAACAAGGATTACACTCAAAAAAATGATTATCCGAGGTAAACCAGGGTCCATTCGTGAATGCTTTAAGATAGAGAATGAGGCCAGGTATCACTTAGAGTATGACAAGAATCATGAGTTCAATTACTTCCCACAGATAAGTGACCTATTAGATGATAAAGCAATAACTCCTCATCTTAACTCTATATATCAACTGTTTGCTCAAGATGCTCTGGACGTGATGAATCTGAGAAAACCATACACTTATGAGAACTCTAGATTAATCCTAGAAATGTTAGCACGACCGGAGATAGATATCAGAGAGTTCTACAGATTAGTTGAAGAAACAGGTCATATCCCCAAGAACTGGGCAGTCATTCAACTGATGGCCAAGGAGAGAGAGTTCAAAATTGAAGCCAGAGTGTTCTCTATTCTAACTTTTGAATGCAGGATGATGGCCTCTGCTTGTGAACGCAATCTAGGAGAGCAGATCCTTCCCCTCTTCAAACAGCAATCAATGACATTAACAAGCTCAGAATTAAAACATAAAATGGATATTCTATCAACTTTGCCCAAGACTGAGGAGGAAATTTGGGTGGCTTTCCACCACGACCTACAACAATGGAATTATACATTTCGATCTTACCAGCAAGCTCATCTGATCTTGGTTCTATGTGCTCTATTTGGCGTAAATCATTTCATGTATTTAATGAGCATTTTTACAGACAGCCAACTGTTTTCCGCCAACAAGTTTGCCCCACCAGAATTCCCCGGAAGCCATCACTGATGCTGGAGATGTCGAATTCGCTGGTCCACTTAATTTTAAAATAATTAGTGACACTAAAGTTTACCTTACAAGGAAAAGGCTCGCAACTTCACCAATTTTCATAAAACTTGGCAGGATTTACAGAAAATGTTCCCCCGAATATAATGCTACTCCTATTTAGGTACACGGTCAACCACTTCCAAGATATTTTAAAATTTAGTAGCGCCTTTAGAGTAGAATTTTTTAGGGAGTAAAAAAAGTTAGTCGAAGCTACTATTCAATCTCATTATCTTCTATAACTCATAGCTATACCATTATGCCCATTATATCAGCGGATGGACGTCCTCTGTATATAGTAAAAGAACCTAGTGGAACACATTTGGACCACGAGTATAAAAAACTCTTTTTAGACCTACTAATGTTTATATTGCGGCTTCGAAATCAGGAAAACTTCCAAGCCATCATTTCAAAAACTGGTTTGAAGAAGTATATTTACGAAATTATGAAAAAAAAAGCCAGCTACTGCTTAATTTGTGAACAGGATATTGTCCGAAACAATTAACTAAGACAAACAAGTAAATATTTTAAAAATACAAAAAAACAACAAAAAAAAAACAGAATTCCCCGGAATGTTTACTTTTTGGGACACGCATGCAGGGAGAAATCAAGGGATTTTCCAAAAATTATGGACTCTCATCACCCTAATCATTATCAGGGGAGTTGTACATAGAATGGATTTAGATCACCGACTAACAGTATCAGGAGATAATCAAGTATTGTTTGTTAAATTCAAAAAGTCTACGAAATTAGCAGAAATGATAGCCTTAATAAAGAGAAGAATCAAGGAGGCATTTGAGGCAATTGGCTTGTCACTAAAATTGGAAGAAACTTGGACCTCAAGTAGACTGATGTGTTATCAACGGAAATATTACTTAGATGGAATACTCATTCCAGGTGGGATCAAGATCTCAGCCCGAGCCTTCTCAGGATCAGGAGATATCAATGCTGGACTGAATGCCACTGTTACTACTGCTATCAATGGAGGAGTGAGTCTGACCGAACAACACTAAGACAAACAAGTAAATATTTTAAAAATACAAAAAAACAACTGGTTTTGTACAACCTTTAGATGTTTTCGATCTTAGAATTCGGACAAATTTTGTTCAGTTTTTGAATAAAAACAAAGTTATATCCGATTGAGTGATTTATTTGAATTTCTGACCCAACAATCGGAAAATTATACAAAGGGCACGTCAACACTATAAAGGCGTACAACATAGAGTATTATCAAACGTGAGAAGAATTCTAGCTTCCAGCTGAGAGCTGTCGTCTCGTATCCTTCTTCGCCGGAGGTTAAACAAAGCGGCGACCATACTTCAAAGTAAAAATGATATGAGATATCAATGTCCACTCAGTCACAGTATAGATACAAATTAACGAACCTATACACGTCAAGAGCTTGCAATATTTTTAGATCTCGCGAGGATATGCAATATTTTTGGATAACGCGATCGTTCTCCTTCCAACGTCTCGTATTAGAATAAAGTAATCAAATTTGTTTCACTTCAAATAAAACGCGTAAGTGGGAACGCTAACGTGCGTTCTTGATTGGCGGGAGTTAATGATTGGTGATTAAAACGCTCAGCGTGAACCTTCTGCTAGAATACTGCTGCATTTTTATCCAAGAATTATATTATTGTTGTTATTCAGATTACACATAATTATACACTTTTAGTCAATTTTAACTGAACAATATATTCTTAAATAAAATATGTAAACTAACATTGTGTACACATTTTTATATAATTTTAACATAGCTCTTCCGGACTCTTCCCTCTGTGTCAACGTACGCGTACATCGTGGACGTGATTTTAATCCGACCATTGCCACAAAGGAAATTGGTCGCACTTATTTTTGTCATTTGTATTCTGCAAATAAAAAGGTCTCTGCGCACGTACGCCAATGCAATAAACATTGTCACAGAGGAAATCGTTTGCACTAATTTTTGTCATCTGCACTTTGCAAATAAAAAGGTCTCTGATCACGTACACCAGTGGAACAAATGACTTATGTAGTGGCAAGAGAAAAGTTGAAACGAGCAGAAGAAGAGACTGATCTTACATCTAATACTGAAAAAGAAGAATATCGTAAGAAGTCAAGAAAAAATAGAGCCGCTATCAAAATTAAAAGTGCGAGAATAATCAACAGAAGAGAGAGTGGAAACAAAGATAGGATGGTGCTGGTAAGACTGTCAGAATGGGAAGAAAAAAGAGAGATAATGACAAAGAAAAAACAATTAAACAGAGGAATATATATAAAAGACGATTGGACCAGGAAAGAGAGAGAGGTGCAATGAAACCTAAGAAGATTAGCGAGAGAGAAAAAGAAGAATAGAAAAACAGTGAAAATGGGATATTTTAAGCTATGCGTGGACAAAAAGTGGCTAAGATGGGATGACTCAACAACATACAAATACTCCAATTTGCCCTACTTCTGTTAAAAACAAAACAAAAGACATAAATAAAATAATAATCCACAACGAAACTCAAAACCCATACCCACGATTATAAATAAAGACAGCTAGAGATGGCCTACCAAATTCTTAAGAGAATCAAAGTATCATATGACACCTATATTAAACACAAGTAAAATTTAGGTTTTTGTTAGTCAGTTTACATTAAGATAAGAAGGGTGCCCAAGTCACAGTCTTAGACAATAGCCAGTACGAGTTCAGACGCGAATCGATTTGGCAGAAGCGAGTTTGAATCATACAAATAAAAGAAGATAAAGAATACTACTCTTTAAATTATTTTTCTTTTTTTTTTTTAATAAAATAATAAGATAATAATAAAATAATAATTAATAAACAAATAGAATAATAAACGTAGAAATTAAAAAGTTAGCACCTGGTTACATAGAAAAACCTGAAAATTTTGATCCGGCGAAAGCTGGCAAAAAGAAGGTGCCTCCAACACCAAAGACTCTTGGGCCGAAATCTCCATTTCTCGAGCCACCTCACGCTTTAGATAAAACCGCTACACCATCTAAACAGCGGACTGAGCTAATAATATCAAAGGCGATTTTTAGAGTAGATGTCACCATCACCGAGATAGAACCGAGACAAGAGTTCTCAACATCCTATGCTAACCTGCCGTACATTGCGGAGGAAACGCATCGTCAATGCGAAACAGATGAACGCCAGATGGATCGGATCCTTACAAAAGAGGAAATGGTTTATTATGGTACTAGTCTGTTATGGCTAAAACTGATTGATGTGAAGGCAAAACAGGGTAGAGAAGCTCTAAGAACAGAAGAAAAGACGCTGCGAAAAGCAGTGGAAGATGTGGAATTCAACGTTCCTCAAACTATGTACTCTTATCTCTCGCGGGTGGGATCGTACAAAGATAGCTTGAGAAAAACGACTGTTTGCAGATTCAAAAACTGCCAATTGCAAAGTGTCAGGTTAGTTGCCCGGAAACAAACTTAGCAAAATATGAGAAAGCAACTAAGAGGTTGCAGGAAAAGCTAAAAGCAGAAAAGAAAAAAAATTTTGAATTTCATAAGAAAATTCTAGCACTATACGTGGAGAACAATAGATTACATAATATAATACAGGCAAAATATCAGGAAGAGACAAAAAAGATGCAGGATGAGCTGGTGAAATATAAAAGATGTAAAAAAACGGTGAAGGAGTTGCGAAAAAAATTACAAAAAGAACTTGTACGAATTGGAATAATAGATAACGAGATGAATTGATCACAACTGATAAAAAAGTCCTTTCCTCCTCCCGCACGAGAGGGCGGCAGTTTGGGATGCTATGCATCATTACTTCAGAAAATTAAAAACCCCTTGGTCTGGCGGGACTTGAACCTGGTTCCTTGAGGTTACGAGTCTGGCGCTTTACCGCCAGACCACACTGCCACCCTTAGTTTCTTTCTTATCTTTTGCTAAGATTGCTTCTAGATGTACCTTTTGTTCTGGATTACTTTTAAGCTACCGGCGTCGCGTTTCCGGTCGTAAGAGTTCTTATCGTCACACGCGTAAGCTAAGAGATACTGTTTCGGGTGCCATGCGACAGTGAATGTCGCTGCCTCTACCGGGACGTCGGCGATCTTCTCGCCGGTCTGCACCTCACCGATGTCTATGACCAAGTCCTCGGAGGCCGCTGCTAAGAGCTGCCCGTCGTACGAGAAGGAGATAGTCCGGACCGGCCACTCCAGTCGCGAGAATGTTCTAAAGCAACACAACTCGTCAGCATCCCACAGCTGACAGGAAACCAGCGCGTCCGCGGATCCGATAGCGAAATACTGACCGGTCGGATCGAATTTGATGCAGATACACGTGCCGGGATGCGCCTTGATCACGTGCAACAGCTCCAGCTCCGGATAGCTGAGTATGTGCACACAGCCATGGCCGTTCGTCGGGTAAAACGTGTCCGAGTCCTTGTTCCACGAGATCTCGTTCACCTCGAAGTTGAACTGCTCCTCCGCGCGTATCTTCATCACCCGGGCGTCGATAAACGTGACCAGGTCCTCCTTGTTCCCCACGGCAATCGTGTTACCGTCCGGCGACCACGATATATTTATGTTCTCCCCTCTGGTGCTGATGTTCGCCGTGCACTTCTGCGTCCTCGTATCCCAGATTCGTACCGTCTTGTCTCCACTCGCCGTGGATAATAATTCCAGGCAGAAGGCGTGCCAGCACAACTGGTCTACGCTGCCGCCGTGTCCTCTAAAAGTCGTCTCCTGCTTCAAACGATCCGGGCATAGCGAGAATATGCAAACGGACTTGTCGAAAGAGCCCGAGGCCAGGTATTTGCCGTCGCAGCTCCATCCCACGCTGTGCACCTTCGCCGAATGGCTCTGCTGCTCCCGGATTTTGTTGTGCGATTTAAAATGGTTAATTAGCTCTTCCACACGCGAAGCGGCTGCCGCCATCATTAACATGGGTGGATATCATGACGTAGAGATCAACGCTACTAATCATAACGCTTTCGAAGAGATACCAAGTTTAGGTATATCGGGAGATGTGGTGATGGCGCTATGTCAGGAAAACCAAAACCCAAAGCAAAATTACAGAATTAAGAAACCAGAAGGTTCTGTAATTAACAAAAACCTAGCAGAACACATCGAGCACATTGGACCTCGGAGACCAGAATTATCCAACGTCTTGCAGGACAAGGTATCACTGCAACAACTTTTCCAGAATATGTTGAAAGTACACGATTCAGCCCAAAATATATTCGATCATTATCGGATATAATAGGTAGATTTGAAACTTTTCGCATGGAAAAGATTTGCTTTTCAAGGCTTACGCGTTTTAGAGGCGAAACGCAAGTGATACAAACAAAACCACTTCTTACCGAAGGTGGAAGTGAGCGCTGGACAACACGTTCAGTACAAGCCACAAGCGCAGGGGAAAGTTCAACAGCCATCATGAGTGCCGCATTCATGTTCGGTTTCCAAACGTTCAAAGAACCAGGAGACGGACAGAATGAGGATGCAAAGCATTCAAAATGGTGTTGCCTCTCGCCAGATGGCAAAAAATTCCATACCACCGGACTGGATTGCCGGCCGAAACGATCGGAGGAATTTACCTCCAGGGATTTGCACTGAGCGGTTTAGAACCCTCAGTAAGAGGCAAGATCTAGGAAGATATCATCTTTCGGCTGGTTCGTACACCACGCTAGAACCAGAATCTGAGCTTAAAAGCTTGGAGCGGGAGGACACATTTCGCTGTATAGAGTAATAAACAAATAGAAAATAAGACCGCCGAAAATCGAGAGATGAACGAGAAGGAAAAGACTGAGCGATACGGGCCAATTGACGGCGCCCAACCACAGATCACCCGGGACGTGTATGCTATTTTATTTCTCAGAAGGGGATGCGGAAATTCGCGCTTCACGTGATCACACGCGATACGGAAATCCGCGCTTCACATAATCAAGTTTCAAACATTACATCAATAACTATTTCTCTATTTTTATACAAAAATGCTTTTAAAATAGCAAATCCACTTGGATCACATACCTACGAGTAGGTATATATAAATTATGCGGAATTCAATACCATGTCTCCAAAATTAAATTCGAAATTAGATAACATCTTTCTTGCTCAATTATAACATGCAGATAATTCAAAATTGTTTCCAAAAGAACAAATTTATTCAATTTAATTAAAGAATTACCTAATAATTCTAGAAACAGAAGGCATTCAATTAATGATAGAAAATCTAAAAATACTCAAGTAGGTATATTTTAAACCTGCATTAATTATCGGCGACAATTTAGGATTAAATGGCATTTTGGGATTTGTCGAATGTTTCTCTGCGGACAAGTGCTGTCGATTTTGTAAAGTTTCGCAAGATGTATCTCGGAAGTTATGTAGCGAAGATGTCAATGCATTACGTGATAAAGTAAATTATTATTATTAGATGTAGCAATTAACAACGTAACTATTTCAGAAACTTATAAAAAAAAATTGCGCATTTAATGTTTTAATTTAACCAGTTTCCATGCAATTGAAAATTATAGCATTGATATCATGCATAATTTATTGGAAAGCATGTGTACATATGAAATGAGTATTATATTTTACATTACTGTATTGTATAAGAAGAACAGTATTTTACTTTAGATACTTTAAACTAGCGTTTACAGTTTTTTAATTTTGATCCAATGCAAACCGCCCTCCTACAATTTCAAATTCACAATTACTTAAAAAAATCCATTAAAATGTCTGCTTCAGAAATGCTAAGTTTTGTATTAAATGCTGGTTTAATATTTGGTGATCTTATAACTAATACTATAATGACAGACATTGGACAATTGGGAACTTTTTATATTATTACGAAAAATCTTTTCTATTACACTTCAACACAGTGTTACTGAATCAACAGCAGATTTTCTAGCTCAATTAATTGATTCGCGTTTTGCAGTGAAAGTGTTTTATTTGACTTCTCAGTTCTTGTCATTAGATTATAGTGGTACAAAATGGCAAATCTAAAAGCCGAGGCAAGAATGACGGCGGCAGGGCAAAAAATAAAGGCCTATCACTAAACGTGATGCGCGTAATCGCACCTGGCGCCCATATGGAATGTTTTGTCTGGAGAAATTTATATCGCGGATACCTCGGAGAAATTAATACCGCGGATACCTCGGAGCTACCGTCTGATTATTAGCGAATTTGCGGCAGCGCCCCTACGGCTAGCGAGACCGAAGAAAAACGGGTCGCAAAATTTTGGCTAGAAAACTTGATCAATGAACATCATATGCCATATCAATTTGTTTGGAGAAAGTTTAAAACCTAAACATCATCTAATGTTGCATTATCCTCGAATTATGAAAATTGTCGGGCCGCTCCGTTCTCTGTGGTCAATGAGATTTGAAGCAAAACAACGTCCCTTAAAACAATATGCCCGTGAAATTAGTAGCAGAATAAACGTGTGTTACAGTATGTTGCAATTAAACAGCTTTTGGCGACAGTGGGACCCAAAGATAGAAAAAACTCCTCAACGAGTTCGAAACCACAAGGAAATAAGCACTAAGACCGACAAAAAAATGTTACTTGCCCGAATTGCAACAAAAAAAAAGCTTAAAAAGTGCACAAGTGGTCAGCGGACTTGCTTGCTTCTATTGCAAGGAGAAAGGGCATCGGAGTTTCGAGTGCCTCAAGTCGAAGGGGAAGGAGCCAGAGAAAACGCGTTTTGCCCGCGCGCGGCTAATTACTGTAGTGCTATCTTGGTAGGGGGACCACCACAGTAATATTGTGGCAACCTCCGTCCGCCACCAGCCTCAGGGTAACCTCCGCTCCGACGGCACGTGGTTTCCGCGACTGAAAGCGGGTTAGAATTTACGATGCGCGCGGGGCAAATTCAAGTCGTCAAAACGCGGAGAGTTTCAAGTCATCGGAAAGCGAGAATTTCAGATCGCTTCCTGGATGACAGATTGCAAAATTCACGGAACGCAAGTATCCTAGCAACCCCGTCGTTGTTACTCGCCGCCGATTTTCTCGGGTATAAAAGAGGAGCCCATCGCAGAGAAAACTCGCGAGTTTTTCGAAAGCAGTTGGCCGGAGCGGTCGAGCCAGCCTCACCACGCCACTCTCGAAGAACACCCAAGACCCTTCCCGGCTCGCCGGAGAAGAGGTTGTAGCGCGTTCGACGGTCCGCCGAAGAACACAGCCGCTATCCTTGCGGCATTACGCTGCAAGACGAAAGGTCGTCCTGAGCGACTGCCTCGCCAACGGCGCTCAGCCGCCTCCCAGTGCCAAGCGGTCAGCTCCGGATCTCTTCCCGGATCCTCCGAAAAAGGTGTTCGCAGTCAAAGGCGCACAGTCGCCTTCAAACACTAGGAGCACGACCTCAGAACCTTCGAGAAAGGTTATCGTGATCGATCCGCCCTCCGGTGCCAGCCACCGGGAGATTGACGCTCGACGCTCGACGGGGCATCGTTACCGATCCTTGAGAGTCCACCCGCCTCCGGAGCCCCGGTTGCTGTCACCGAGAGGTAATCTTTCTACCAGCGCGAAGTCGCTGTCAGGCGCTAGTCGCCGAGGCGAGCATTCGCCAATTCTCGGCGCCAGTCGCCCGACATTACCAACATTATTCGTATCTCCTAAAAAGAATCCTTTCCTTCTAGTAACCTCGACCCCGAAACCTAACCTTGAGTCGATTCTGAAGGACGTTGAGATTCCTCGTTTAATTTCTCCTCTTCCTCCTTCTCCCAAACCGAGCAACAGAGGATATCGGACGGTGGAACTTAGAGACGCAGCCTCGCAGACTACCGAGTCATACCGACCGAAGGCGACGGTGAGGAGTATAAGAACTCAGGCTAAACCTCGAGGAAGAGGAAACAAGAAGAAAAATAATCAAGGAAAGCAAAATAAAGAAAATACCATTTGTTCTTGTTGTCAAAAATGTTCAAACTGTTCAAAACATTGAAAGTTAAAATGTTTAAATAAAAAAGGTTCAATGTAAATGCCCTAAGAGCACAAAGTCGACTTTAAGTCGACTTGAAGTCGACTCTCTCCGAAAGTGACTTGGCAGCAAAGTCGACTTTTTTAAGGACAAAAGTCGACTTAAAGTCGACTTTAAGTCGGCGAATGTCTCAAAATCCGCCGATTAAAAGTCGGCTTCCCGTCATGACGAAAAGCCGACTTTCCGTCATGACGGAAAGCCGACTTCCCGTCATGACAAAAAACCGACTTTCCGTCAACTTTAAAGGTCAGGTTACAGTCAACTTTAGACGCAGTACAAAATCGGAAATTTTGAATGGGAATTATATATAATTCACGAGAACTCTTTCTCATCTTTTATAGGATGAGTTGAACATCTATTATCTCCACATAATCTTAATATATTTTTAAGGTTAGGCGGGTATGATACACATATACAATATATTCAACTCGTCCTATAAAAGCTGAGAAAGAGTTTTCGTGAATTATCCCAACGTCAAAAAGATCGACGTATTTCGTTGCTTTATCGTCGTAATAATTTTGAAACTCCTGTTTCAAATAATGATAGTGGTGGTGACATTCTTCCTGGGCCATCTGCGGTTCATGGTATTAATGAAAATTCAGTTAATGACTTGGCGGACGTTTCTGTTCCCGATGTATCACTAATGCCTCATCTAGAGACTGATGATCAATTAGAAGCTGCAGATAGCAGTGACAATGGCCTAGTTTACACCGACCGTTTGATACGCGTACCAAGTACTATATCCGTATCAAATCCGTATCAAATCTCGGTTTACACCTGGATAACCCTTTTCTCGTGGCGTTGTATCCAAGCGGCGCTTGGCGTTGTCGCCAACGCGCACTTCCGATTTTACCGCGTAGCCGGAAGAGGTAAAGTGACGATCGTGCAGATGCTAGATCTCGAGCAGATCCAGATACTGTGGAAAAGTTGAAGACTACCATGAAGGTAGATGGTGTTGACAGGCCTTTTCTCTTCTCAAGTGATCAGGAATTCCATAGAGACATGATGTATATCTGCCTTATGTTCATCTCAAGAAGTACGGCCTATGATAAAATCATGAAGAAGAGTGGACAGATAATGAGGGAGTGTATGCGTATTATGAAAGCCAAGTATAACATCAACACCACCCCAAGGAGAGCGGGACAGTCTCTTGATTCCAAAACCATCACAATCCCTAGAATTGCAGCTTCTTTCCCGGCAGCCACAGTGGGTTTGTTCAACTTGGGGTTCGGAAGAACCATCTATGATGTAAACACTCTGTTTCCGGGTGCTGAAATACCTAGAGCTCTGCTATCACCAATGGTCACTTCCATGTTGCCACAAAATGAGGCTCCACTAGCTTTCTCCCTGGCTTTAGCAGTGAAGGTTGACAATATTTTACACCAGACTGGTAACAAAACGTCTTTGCTGTCTCTACACCAATACTTGATGGCTTCATACAACTCGACTGCTGTCACTAGTTTGACCAAAAAAAGATTTTGTGAATCATGGGGCATCGGAATGAGAGATAATGGGGGATTTGTCTATAGTGAGCTTGTAAGAAGTCTTCGTGAGCCTTCAAAGGCCCTAATTAGAGGGATGACATCTGATGATCCAGAACTCAATAACATTGTAGAAAAATTGTAAATACTCGTTTCTTCCTTTATATTCTAAATTCTATTTAAATTGTTTGCGTTTTATTATTTATTAAGTTTGTAGTTTTGTTTTAGTATTTTAGACTGCAAAGAGGTGAAGTGACGCGTCGGCTTTCCTCATTCATTCTGGAACGTTCGAGCCGGTCACACGTTTCGTGACCATCGAGTAGAGTTTAGATTGCGTTATAGTCTCGCATAGAAATCGTTAACAACTATTGTTACGATTGCTGCCTACTCAGTACACCCAGACTTCTGACGACTAGCTACATCCTCAGAGTGGAACAACGAGAGCTCACCAAAGGATCTCTTTCCTTGACGACGACGTGTCGTGACCCGCATCCTGCGGTCGAATAAGAGAGTCTGTTATGCCGACGCTGACATCACAATTGAGAGCCTGATGCCGACGCTGACATCACGAATCAGTGAGAGCTTTGCTCTCTGTCTATTCCAAGAACAGTACGACCTGCCACAAGGTATTTCAGTAGTGTTTCTCATGAAGCCAGAGATCTGAGTTCTAAAAGTAACAATATCTCTTGGTTTCAGAAACATCGCTCATCATGAGCAACGATTCATGCGCATGACATCGATCTCATACAGCTCTTTCGAGAACATTCGGTTCTCTCACGTACATACAGAGATTGCGAGAACAGACGGTTCTCTTCCTTATGATTTCCATTATTGTAACGACAACTCAGTCATTATTCATTCTAATAATATTCGTATTGTATTAAGTTATATTCACATTTCATTCCTTTCGCGACGTCTCGAGACAAATACCGTTCGTATTCTGTCAATGTTTTTTACTAAGAGATTAATCAACGTGATTAATCACTATGCATAACGATGCATCTGCGTGAATCATGTATTCAAATGTATTTGATACTTGCATGTTCTTATGTATGATGATGGTTATTTTGTGAATTTAATCGAGCGATGATTGAATATCGTTTATATTATTACGTTTTTTTGAGAATCACTATAACATTCTTGTGTTATAATTTAATGACTTTAACGTTTAGTGTAATGCACTCTATATGAGTATTGACTTAACATGATATTAACCGTTGATTAATATCCTGTAATTAGAATACATTTATCGTATAGTTCATGGTCCTTCGAGTTAAACAAGCTTTCAATTCAACATCTTTCATAATTTTGAATGTATTTGAGTTATATGCAGCGTTATTCGGTTTGCTTGATTTACGCCCTTGCAGCTGAATAGGGTTAAGCCCTTACAATTTCATATTATAGATTCTACGTTTCAAAAGTGATTCACATTTCTATTAAGTTGAATGTTTATTCATCTAATTATATTTATTATAACTTTGTGCTGCATCCCATGCGCACCTGTGTATAAACCAATATTTTCAAGTATTATCGCTTGTATATATATATCTATTAAATCAAAAATATTACTGAATGCTTAATATGCCAGTAATTGGGTCTTTCACCCTATGTTCCATTTTTGTGACGCGTCACCCAAACATACAGTTATACAAATAATTGTAAAATTACATGTGTTAACATTATCAAATTCAAATTTTTACTAAAAGTAGAGTATGAATGTAGCTCTCGGTCTACTGCGGTTTCGTTTTTACAGTGTTACCGGTTGTTGAGAAAAAAATTCAGTCTTATTACGTTATTGTCGGACACGTATTTACGGACTGCAAAACAGATTCGCGCGGCTGCAATCGCGCGACTCGAGCGTCTAAAATCGCGCCATTGACACTCGACCTTTAAACAAGCATCGCGTTGTTAGAATAAGCGATTTGATTCTTTCTTAAAAAGATTTAATTTTGTTCAATATAAAGCTGATCCATGTGTACATAAAGGTAATTTCAATTATTATCTACATACTGTATTTAGGTCTTTATGTTGATGATGGACTTATTTGATCAAATTCAAGAGAAGCTATTGATATTTTTCTAGCTCAATTAAAATCATCTTTTAAAATAACTATAGGTAAAGCAGAAATTTTTTGTTGGTCTGCAAATATATAGATTTCGTGAAAGAAGACATTTTTATACATTAATCGTTATATATAGAGTCGATTCTTAATCGTTTTGAAATGTTAAATGCGAAACCAGTTGCGACACCGATTGATATAAATATTAAGCTTACTTTATCTGATAAAAAAAAATGTGAGGAAAGAATTCTATTCAGAGAAGCAATAGGATCCTTAATGTTTCCTGCAACTGTATCAAGGCCTAATATTGCATTCTCTGTTAATTATTTAAGTAGATTTTTATCGGCTTTTAATTTAGAACATTGGAAAGCTGTAAAGCGTATTCTACGATATTTGTGCAAAACAAAGGCTGTAGAAATTCTTTACTCACATAATAAATTTAACTTAGAATTATTAGGTTATTCAGATTCTGATTACGCTGGTGATTTAGATACACGTAGATCAACAACGGGTTATACATGTTCTGTATGTCAAACAGACCAATTACTTGGTGTTCTCAACAAGTAATGAGTAACTACTACTACTACTCACTACTTAGCTTTGTACAATCCAGCGCCGAGGACTCCGACGTCGAGGACTTTGGCACCCAGAACACCAGCACCCAAAGCTCCGGCACCGAAAAGAGCACCACCCAAGAGAGCCTTTTTCAGAAGGATCGGTGCTCTTTTGTTACGCGACTGTGTCTCGGTCACCTCGCTCGATATCGCTTCCGGTTTCAGCGGCGCGACTTCCAATGATGCTCCAGGTGCCACCAAAGTCTGCTGCGGATCCTGGCCGACAGGTTCGGACTCCGCTTGAGCATAGATTACAGCCAACACCGGCGGTCAGTACGACGATGCACCTCATCGCCATCTGAAAGAAGACAGAAATAATGATTAAAAAGATAAAATAACTTATTGTTAGAACGATTTAATAGCTTAAGATTATTTTTTCAGAAGAGATATCGAGTACGATAAAAAGGTAGATTGCATGTCACATTAATTTTACGGCTATTTAGTGATTATTAAAGCCAAAGGAAAGTGTTCGGTATATTTTGCAAATGTGTTGAATCAATTACAATTGCGTTTTATAAATATATTTTTTTATTTTAATGTAAAGCCGCAAGAATTTTTGATACGCGATTTCTCGCTCCTAACGTCATTAAACAAGAATAGAAGAGGCGAGTAGGCAGGAGCCTTAATAATTTTCAGCTTTGCTAAACATTACAAAACGATATGCAGTATCACATAGTATCAGAATTAATAAACAATTCTATTCTATTCTGTAAAAATAAGATATACATATATATATATATATATATATATATATGCTTGACAAATATTTCTTATATAAAACACGTTATCTACAGCATATCTAGCTTTAATCATCCTATACAATATTGTGTGGTGTATAACAAAAATTAAAGCAAGTATAAACATATTTTATTGATGTGGAAATCTGAGTATGAGGTCTATTATCTTCCAGGCAGTATTTAAAATTATCTTGACAAAGTTTATTTTATTCAAGGAAGACTGAGATATTGGCTGTGTTCCGATCACTGCCAGTACTGAAAATCTATATGGTTTACGTCATGTATGTACACTATAGATTTTCAGTACTGGCAGTGAATATTGAAATGCAACCATTATAGATTCATAGTCTACAAGTGAGATGGTCTTGTCGTGAGATGGTAAAACTTGTTTGGGGAATCTGTAAATACTTACGCTCCAAAAATTAATTTTACCAAACTAATTTTACTTTTATTTAATAGAATAGAATTATTAAATTTTATCTAACAATTAAAAGTTTTAATTTAATTTTTTTCATAATATAAAATATGTAAATAAAATTTTTTAACTGTTCAGTACTAATCAAGTTATATATCTTAATTTTCATTATCATAAATTATACGGAAATTATCTTTAACTAATGAATGGCTTGTGTAATACATGTGTAACAAATAACTTTTAATATTTAATGTACAAAACAGTAAGTTTAACCCTTCGTGGTCACACTTATTTACAGTTTCATAATGGGGTAAAAACGCTGCCGTATTTACAGTTTTCATTATTGTGACTTGAAAAAATTAACCTTCTTGAAATATTGTAAAACCTGCCGCAATATTAATTTTGTTAATTATTTACGATTAACATACTGGAAAAAAATCGCAAAAGTTAAAGTACATGAAAAATTTCTAAGATTATTCTGACCCCACAGTGACCACGAAAAGTTAACTATAAAATGTTTTGATAATACATTATATGGTATTCTCTCAATCATTATAAACATAATAATATAATTACATGTTCTTAAAGTTTATCCAAATATCGATTTAAGGAATTCTGTTCTGTCTTCAATATGTGTCTTTGCTTTCCTATTCCTTATCTCGTTATCAGTATCCCTTTGCTTAACTTCAGGCAAATCAAATGTTGTCTCCTCCCCTTGTTCATGTTTCTTACGCAGCTTTTTACTTCTGTCTACATTATACGAGAAGAAGTTAACTTCTCTCTTAGCTTGCGCTATTTCTGCTAGAAGTCTTTGTTTATGAACAGCACGTTCATAGGCTAAACGTTCACTCAAGTGAATCCATTTAAATCTATAAAAAAGAAACAAAATGTCAACAATAAATATCTATTAATTGAATATTGGTGCACAAAATATTTTAGTTTACCTAGGCAAGTACTTTATGTTCCACATAACGTCATAGAACTTGCTTTTCTTTCTCGTAGATACTTGAGTATTGTTTAATGTCTCCGCTACAAATTTTGCCACTTTCTTACTTTCAAACTCTATCCAGCCTTCAGTAAAATGCTTGATTGCTTTTTTGGACTTCCTTTTACGTTTCACCGATTGTATCTCTATATTTTACAATATTTTTAAATGACATTATATTCGCAATCAATAATTTAAAATAATTAATCTACTTTATGGTTTTAAGTTTTGAAAAATGTTTTATATTTGTTAAGATTACATAATTGTAAAGATAAAATTATAAGTTTAAGATTAGGTTAGACTGCATAACTCATGATAAATGTTATAACGGAATATTAAAACTAACCATTATCAGCTAGCTGCAGATACACTCTGCCCACTTTACCGTAAGCAGAAAACATCTCCCGGATCATCGTGATGTTCATATATTTCGGAATTGTGGACAAATAAATTATTCCCCTCTTAGCCTTTTTATCGGGTTTTTCAACTTTTGCCTTGGCAATTTCATTTTCTTCATCGCAGTTGATCATACGATTGTCTTCATTGTTTTCGCTCGCATTTTCCTCATCCATTTTTGTGAGTTATTCAAAATTAAGTAATTATTCTTCCTCAATGCTAGCACCCGATCCTCAGACTGGATTGGACTGGATTCTTCTTCCTATATTACGGCTCCCGTCTCCACAACTGGAGTTAATACGGCCAGTATCCAAAACTTATGTGCCTTTTGTGGTTTTTCCAATAGCACTCAACACTTTGACCAACTTTGACCTCAACGGACATGTCGGATCATTTTGGATTATTTAACACCATGTGCCGGATCATCCTCTTCCGTTATTCCACCATGGCACCATGTGCCGCATGTGCGTCGTGCGAACCGCGATATCCGGTCCGGCGGGCGTCCGGGATGATGACGATGCAAGATGCAAGCTAGGCTGTTCTCTGTTGCTGTACTGCTGAAGTGCTGAACTAGTGCACACTGGTGCAGTTAGGGCGTATTTATAAGGGTGCGTTCGCAGAGCGCGCAAGCGCTATTGGGCGCGTTCAGCGGACACAGCCGCTCAGTAGCAGTCGAACGTGATTGGCTCTTACTTTCAGAACCAACCAATCAACGCAGAGTGTTGATAAGACGAACTCAACAGTTGTACAACAGTTGTGTCCGCTGAACGCGCCCGTTGCGTCATTGGGCGCGTTTTTCGCAGACGCCCTTCAGTAGCAGTCGAACGTGATTGGCTCTTCCTTTTAGGTCGGATCGTCATACGTCAAACGCTAGACGCGATGTAAATCCTCCATAGAAAACGCGCAGTCTATAAAGCCTTGTGTCTACGGCCGGTATTCATAGTCTTCAAGATCGTCTTAAGTAATGTCTTAAGACACTAATACGGCTCTGTGATTGGTTCATGACATCTTAAGATTGAACTTAAGACGGTCTTAAATAACTATGAATACCGGCCTACGATGCTAGAACTGTGTCCGAGTTTCGGTTTAAGCCAATAAAACTGCTACTTTTCTGTAAGAGCTGCAAGTTGATTGGCTTAAACCGACACTCGGACGCAGTTCTAGCATCGTGGACACAAGGCTTTAGTCTATACATTCTACGTCTATGGAAACGGCACCCGCTGCCATTCTGGCATTACGTCAATGGTGGAGGTCTCATTGGGAGGAGTTGCTGTGACCGCCATTGTTATAATTCTTCGTCATATTACGGAGCATAGTGAGAATCCAATTTATCCGCATTCCTCGTAGCGCGTGTCGAGGCCAAGGAGCTGTTCTCTGGGTGTAACTTACAAACGCGGACCACAGACGGATCTATCAGCCAACATATTCTCAGCGTAGCATGTCCACGATGAATCCCGAGTAGTAAGTAAACTTCCTTCTGCGCAGAGCATAAAGTGTAACGAATTTGCCACTACGCACGGCTTGTCAAGCGATGATACACCGACGTATCCGTGATAAGAAAACATCCTCGTTATCGCATCCGTGAGGTCTCTGTTCCTCAGGAGGGAACAAGCCGAACAAGGGAATAAAAGAAAGAAGTATCCGTTGATTTTCGTCATCTGACAGATTTACCCTTCCCTCTTGGTCGCTTTCCCCTACTACTCGAAACATGGCACTCTTGACTCTCGTATCACAGTCCGTATTTCAGTATTTTGTACTGTTACATGTTTACCTTGTTGCTTTGTATTGCTATATTGCGACCTCGGCTCTTTCTTCGTAATAGTCACAAGCAGGCACAAATAAATAACAAATCCAGGTGCTTTTTCTGGAATTTTAAAAGCATTTTACAAAATCGTTTCTCTTATATTTAAAAACACCTATATATTACTGTGATTTTAAAACACCTATACATAATATACCTGTGATTTTCAAACTGTATAAAGTAGAAACATCAAATCGTCTATTTTTTCCGTTTCTAAGAATATTTGCAAATTTGAGATATATGCTAGAACATTTTTTTGTTTCAGTGATTATCTGTTTAAACTGCTTCTAATCGGAGATTCTGGCGTTGGAAAATCCTGTCTCTTGTTGCGCTTTGCCGATGACACATACACGGAAAGTTATATCAGTACCATTGGCGTGGATTTTAAGATTCGAACTATTGATTTAGATGGGAAGACGATAAAATTACAAATTTGGGATACAGCGGGTCAAGAACGGTTCAGAACAATTACGAGTTCTTACTACCGAGGTGCACACGGTATTATTGTTGTTTATGACTGCACGGATCAGGAGACTTTTAACAATGTAAAACAGTGGTTGGAAGAAATTGATCGTTATGCCTGTGATAACGTCAATAAGCTGTTAGTCGGCAATAAATGTGATCTACATACTAAGAAAGTGGTAGATTATACAACGGCCAAGGTATACAGTTGCACACAAATTTTTCTCGATATTGTGTAATTTATTTAAATTTATTACAATCCTCATTGCATAGCTGTACTTCGTTATAAACAGGAATATGCCGATCAACTCGGCATACCATTTTTGGAAACGTCGGCAAAAAATGCGATGAACGTAGAGCAAGCTTTTATGACAATGGCTGCTGAAATAAAACTTAGAGTGGGCCCACCGTCGAGCGGAGCGAGCGATCCAGCCAACAAGGTGAAGATAGAACATGGGCGTCCAATTGAATCTTCTAAATCCGGATGCTGCTGAGAACTGTAATCCTGCGTCTCGTTTAACCAAAGTAAGCGAAGCGAAATGTAGTAAGCCTAGCAAGATCTAAGCTCGAATTGTTAATTCATGGAGGATAATGACAATTTTTTTTTTTTTGTTGCAGAACATCTAACGTGGTTGCGGTCCAGGCACTGCAAAATTAAACTTATTACTGCAAGTATAAGAACATACATGGACGTTTAGTTGACCCCAACAAGAAGAAAAAGGGAAAAAAGAATCTAACACACTTATGGACCACCAACTCTTCCTCGGAGTTGTACGAAACTCTTGTCCGCCTGCCCTAAAATTTCATTTTCGTAGCTATCTTTCTTTCCAAAGAAGAAAAGACGTGTTGATCAACGCCATTTTCTAGTATAAAGTTCGACTTTAGATCAATTTGTCGAATTAGTATTGATAATGTCGAGCGAGTGTAGGTGTGCGTGTAATGGGGAGAGGGGTGCAACTCGGGTCTTGAGAAGTAAATTTAATTAATAACACTGCGTACGGTGGTTATTACGATAAACACTTTTTCTTTTTTAGCCTAATTGTAATATGTACAATAGAATATGTTTTTTTGGCTCTACAGCCGTTTCTACTCCTCTATACAATAATCCAGAACGTTTTCTCATGTTTTTCGTTTCGTTCTCTGCTTCCTTCTAGATGCGCAGATGGTTAGACCTTTTTTTTTTTCCTAGTGAGATTCCACAAGCAACGCGCCACCCTTTCCTTTCTTTCTCACTGCTCGTTATATAAATATATATAGTGTAATTTAATAATAATAAATATTTCAATGCTAACTCGGAGCGCATGTGTGGCGTACTTTTATACATGTACGTGTGTATGTATACATATATATGTATGATGTATTTAAGAAATGTGCTGCTCGCGTGAACCCAAGCCAAACGACAGAGCGCGGAATCCTTCGTTTGCGTTTCTGAATTTTATCGTTGAATTTTGCTCGTCATGCTTTTTTTTACATAATTCAAATGCGATCCGAGAATCCACAAAACAAGTCTACGGACTAGCTCTGATCGTGCGGAAAAGTGGGGATATTTTATACAATTTAAGAGACATTACAGTTACATGTAATCCAAATCGTAGCTTTGTATCGTGAGAGGGCTATTTGTGACGGGTATACGATATAATGTGGCATTCGAAAAAATTAGAGATACTTATAGTAACTGTAATTATATGAAGTACGAATGAATAAACAGCTATCTAAATGAAAATCGCATTCTTTTGAATTCTGCGATTGTCGGGGTCATTTGTTTCAGGATGCGCGTATCGTGCACGGCGCAGTGCGCACGCACGACTGCATGACATGTATTCGCGTGGGCGTGGAACGTGGAACGTTTATCCTTCCACCTTCCACGTGTTCACCTCGGATCACACCCTGACGAATCAATGCGGTGCTCATATTTAAGATCGTCATCATAAGTTGATCTACGGCTCGAGATTCCATCCGGCAAATAAAATTACCGTACAGCACTATAGCATTCCGAGATCGTACTAAGATAATGGATAATCTTAAATATAAGATCGGACTGTTAATACCGCCTTTGGAGAATTGTAGAGAATCGTCAGGCTGACATCTAGCAGCCGAGTCTGCCGAGTTTGCTTTGCCTACAGAAGCGTATCGTTGAACGCGGTGTTGTCTGATGTCGATAATCGTGCTTTAGATCACGTTTCTTGCAATCCGAGAATTGCGGGACCGAATCGACAAATTAAAAATGCACATATAGACTCGGAACGAACAAACGGCGATGGTCGTCACGTTCTCGCAGCTCCCTTTTCTGGAGTGATCGAGCGTTATAACCTAACCTAAAACCTAAATTTTACTTTCATGCTGTTCTGCAAGCGTAAACAGTTTCAAAATGATGCAGCAATACATGAAGGAATTGGAGCAGGTTTCGATCGATCTTTTTTTCCTTTCCATCGAGTGATTTACACGGTTTCATCGTGTAATCGATACTTTAGTGTATTCGTCATTTCGATTGTTACTGATACATTCGATCAGTTTTACAAGAACAAGAAAGCCGTTTCAATAACTTTAATTTTATATTGTATAATTTATAAATTTATATGTGTGATATTGCATTAAGCCGACAAACCATTTGTGAATAGATTATAACTGTTTTACAGGATCCATTTGACCCTGAAGAATTTGTCGAAAGATTAGCTTGGAGAACTGTCAATGACAACACGAAAGATGGAGGAAAAACGTTTTTCGATCCGGTCATCGTCCATGAAACTTTCTTGCAAGCAATTAAAGACTTACAGATACTACAGGAACGTCAGCAAAAGAAATGTGACAAATTGGAGGCTGCACTGAAAGAAGAGGAAGCTCGACATACATTTGAGATATTAGAATTACAAGAAAGAAATAGACATTCTATCGATTTATTTCATCAGTTAGATGAGAGAATAAATCTCGTAGCTACTAAAGTTTTGCATCTGGGAGATCAGTTAGAAAGCGTCAATACACCAAGGGCAAGAGCGGTCGAGGCTCAAAAATTGATGAGACACTTCTCAGAATTTTTAAGCCCTGGTCCATTGACGGATCCAATTTTCACAGATAAGTCGTCGGTAAAAATAACTCAGATAATTAATTCAATTAAGGGGGCATTCTTGTTTGAGAGGTCGTAAAAAAGGTATTTTTTAGGAATTTTTTGTAGGGAAATGAAAAAAGGCGAATAACGCTAATCTTTGCATGTTCTATTAGCCCTATTTTAGAATATATTATCTTCCTTTCCAATGTTATATCCTGGTCATTAGGAGGCGTAAATGATTCTAGCTGTTCTAGGTATCTAAAACGCAAAAACCAAAAATTTTTTCAGGAAAAGCGTGGCGATTGTCTGAACCAGAATAAACATTATACATTTAGTTTTTTTCCTTTTAATAAAATACTAAAATTTAATAATTAACTAGAATTATTTACACCGTCCATCATTTACACCTCCTAATGACCAGGATATAACATAGAAAAGAAGAGCATTTTTGTTACTTAAAAAATAAAAGTATATTCTTAAAATAAGGCTAAAAGAACATGCAAGGTTTAACGTTATTTGCTTTTCTTCGTTTCCCTACAAAAAATTCCTGAAAAATACCTTCCTTTACAATTTTTCATACCAGAATAACTCTTGAAACCCTTAAACGACACAGCAAACCAAAAAATGATAGCAAGATCAAAGTTTATTCAATGTTATTTGTTACAGTTAAATGACGCTGCAGATGTGATACAGAAGCTCCATCTCATAGCCCAAGAACTTCCATCTGAAAAATTTGAACACGCCAAGAAAAAAATTGGTGTCAAGTACGACGAGATAGAACGTAATCTAATCGAGGAGTTTGTAAGAGCACACAACAGGGAAGATGCGCCGCGTATGAAAGAATTGGCAAGCACATTGGCACATTTCAAGGGCTACTCTCAGTGCGTTGACGCGTTTATAGAACAAAGTCAAATGGGTTCTTTTGGTGGAAAAGACGTCTTTCAAGACGTCATACCTATGTGTACAAAGTACCACAAGCTTATGCAACAGGTGTTCTCTAATCCTGAACAAGTAATGGCCAAATTTGTTTTAAACATATACCATCTGCGCCTTCAAAAATATGCGGTGGCCAAGTTAGCTGACAAAAGCGATTCCGAAAAATATCTCAGAAACCTGTATGATCTGTACACAAGGACAGTCAAACTGTCCAATGATCTAAAGGTCTTCAATATGGGCACTGACGAAACGTATCTTGCTAAACTTACGAGAAATATCTTTCAGAAATATTTAGATACTTATATTAGGTGAGTTTACAATTCAGAATAACGCTGCTGAAAATAACAGAATTATTGACCAATAATTATCCGTTATCGATTATTTTAGTATTGAAACAAAGGCATTTCGGGAAAAGTCAGCAACGTTACTTATAGAGTACTATGAATCTAAGAATCATCAGAAAAAACAGTTACAAATGGGTGGCTTTCAAGAACTACGTAGAGACTTACAGGCTGTACTAGGTGCAAGAACGAATATAAACATTGCTCAAATAGAAGATTACGGAGGCGAGACATTTCTATCAGAAGAACTAGCGATCGCGATACTACAAAGAAGCAAACTCGCATTTCAAAGATGTCAATTACTTTCGCAGTCTATTGATGTACCTGGAAATGCATTGCAGATCTTGGAGATATTATTACAATATTTAATAAGCGAGCATGTAGACTATGCGTTGGAATTGGGGTTACAAAGTGTACCAATACCAGAGAGCAGAACTCAACCAGAGATTCACTTCTTTACCGTAGTACATCAGTGTAATGCGATTGTTCGACTCTTGGAGGAACAATTCAACGATAGTGTACTGCCTCTTGTCATGTATGCATGTTTTTTATTTGTCTGATATGCCTTTTTTACATAGCGATACAAATTGGTAGTACTGAAACAATATTCTTTTTTTAGTTCGACACCCAAACACGCCGATTGTTTGTTGAAGAAGAAAGCGATATTAGAGCAGATAGACGTCAAATTAGACACCGGCTTGGATCGCAGCATAAATGCTATTATAGGCTGGGTAAAGGTGTATTTACAAAGCGAACAAAAAAAGACTGATTTTAAGCCGGAAACAGATGTGGATACTGTGAATACTCCAGCTTGTTTAGTTGTGGTACAATACGTGAGCGGAATGATACGACTAATACGAAATACCTTGGACGGCAGGCATTTAGATACCGCTCTCAAAGAATTAGGGATCAGATTCCACAAAATCATTTACGATCATTTGCAGCAATTTCAGTTTAATTCCGCCGGTGCTATGTGCGCGATATGCGACATGAACGAATATCGGAAGTGCATTAAAGAGCTTGACGTTGAATTTGTTACGAATCTCTTCGATACTCTGAACGCCTTGTGCAACTTACTGTTGGTTAAACCGGAAAATTTGAAACAAGTTTGCACGGGAGATCAACTGGTATGTCGTATAATTTGTTGCATTTATGTTTTGTAGAATTGTATATTTGTATTATTTTTTACGATTGCAGATGACACTCGATCGTACCGTTCTACTCAATTTTATTCAATTAAGGACTGATTACAAGACGCAGAAGTTAGCCAATTGTCTAAAAGGTATAACAACATAATGACACACTCTGCTTAAATAAAAGAAGAAAAAATACTTTGTGCTCAGCCTACTTCTTCATGATCAACGATTGAAATAGCTACCAAATATACGAAAACAAGTAATGTCGTGATTACTCGTTTAAATACGATTTTTCCTTTAAGCTAGTTCACCTTGTCATTATCTGTTTGCAAGTATATGCATTCGCAGAAAATAGTATTATTCAAAATAAGTCTATTCATTATACAATTACGTTTTTCGACAAGTTGCAATAAATGAGTATTGATTAGACTATTAGAGGTAAGAGGATCATGTGAAAACTTTAATCAATTCAAGCATCTCACAACTTTTGATAAGATTATACTGAAGCAAAATTCAACAATATAAAAGAAAATAACGAGGATACGAGAGAATTTTAGCGCACAATCACACATTTTATTGTACATCAGAGATATTAATTACAATTAGTTTCTTTTCTTTTACTATTACAATTTCTTTTAATATTACAATGAAATATCGCCAAAACATTTATATTTAACATTCAACGACTTTTTTTTTACAGATTGATAGAGAAATTTGCTTTTAGTTGTGCGCGAAAATTCGCGTAAAAATTTTTTTTTATTATACTGCCCTGTTGTTTGTTTGAATTTAATTATTATAAATAATTAATTATCCAATTATTTGTACGTTTACAGAAGAAAACGTCTATAAAAGTTATTATATTAAATGTCTAATCAGAAAGCATTCCATGCTTTTCAAAATTAAAGTTTGACAGCTCACATACCGTCGACAATATATGCTGTCTAAACGCGATCATTTATGGTTCTCCATAATGTAGGAAATCGACTTCAGGCTTGAGTAAATGACATTTTTTTATGAATTATGAGAAAAGTGGAAAGTGGCGCGCAATCCACTGTATATCAGCGCATACGATAGTTATTAGTTTCGTGGACTTGGCACAATTCCCCTTTAAAGTCTAACTCGATGCTGAAATCCAGATCTCTGTAATTCCTGGCGTTGGGTCTCATCGAGAATACGCCATATATTTCTTCTCCCTTCTTCACCGTCATGTATTCATCGAAGTAAAAGACAGTTTGCTTCCAATGTGTGTATGGCACTTCCGGTGCGGTACTGAAGCCAATACGTTTGTGGCACTTGGTGAATTCGATGTTGAAGAACGTAACTAGAGCTTGGACATAGTCGTTTCTGCGAACTTGAAGGGTAAACGGCGACGAGAATTCAAGATCGGCCTTTGTCACTGTGTAAAGGTCAACTTCTTTGATTAGGCATGCATTTGTGACGACTTGCTTTGGATCGACGACATCTACTAGCGGTTCGCTAATAGCAACCTTCCTTATGCTGCTCATGTCAAATCCATACACGTCATCCCACCAATTAATCTTTTCGTCTTTATATTGTCTATCTTCGATCCCACAAATGAATAGAGTCGCTTTATCAGGGAAGAGCATACCATCTTCGCGGAGCCACTTGTCTCTGGCAAAGAGTACTGTGTCCAACATTGATTCGTAAAACAAACAGTAGCCCATCCACTCAGATATTATTATATCAACCTTTTCTATTCCGTCGGGCAATGAAACCTCTTCGACTTTCCCTTTAAGTATCGTTATAACGTTGGACAGATTGTTTGCCTCCACTATCTTCTCTGCGTACTCAACGATATTAGAGCATTCGATACCAATGACTTTAGCTGCACCAGCTTTAGCTGCAAACATGGAGAGGATACCGGTGCCACAGCCAATGTCAAGAACTATCTTCCCTTTGAAGAGATGTTTGTTATGATACATCGAGTTTCGATAAGTCACGGTGCGTACTTCATCCTTTAGCATTTCTTCATGTATTCCATAATGAGCATAGGAATCAAAATAGTAATCCCTCGAGGTCATGTCATCGACGGATACAGATTCTCTGCAGGATGGTACGCTAGCATTCTTATTCATAGTAGTAGGCTCTGCTGCTATGTCCATAGACTCCATTTCTGACATCTGTAATATTTATAGTGTGTTTAAAACTGGTAAAAACCAATCAACGCATATCGAATAAATTATTTAAACTATATTTCACTTTCTAATTTATCATGTGCTTGTAAGTTTTAATTGCAGCGTTATAATCAAATTCCAAAATATATTATTATGAGATTGCATTAAAGAGCTTTATTTCATGGATATGCGCACTACACTGCTTAATTTATCAGTGTGATAACAACAAACGCTTAGCTCCAATAAATAATGTATAAAAAAAAAAACGAAAATCACGTAGGATTAGTTTCCGCTACCAATTTTATCGTATAAACGCATAACGCACACACATACTACCAAAACTACTGTTTCTACCAAAAAATTAATATTGTTTAAACGGTAAATTTACAATGCTGTTCATAAGTACGATTAGCACAGGGACAGGGTCTGTTAATCCAAGGAGCTCGCTCGCGCCCGGCAATGAAATACACGTGCCCGCCAAAACAAATGGCGTCCCCTTCGGAGTCGAACGGCCAGTCGTGAGTCGATATCCTGTCTGCACGCGCTATATTCCGCTATGCCTATACCGCTATATCGTTTCCGCTGTCCTATATAGAACGTCCGCCGAGAGAGCTGCGAATCTTCTGCGTCTCGATAATCGCGTATTCGTAACCAGGCGTTGCTCCGCGTCACGTTCTCGCGTAACCGCCTCCGAAATGTATCGCGGCAGCGTGGTCCTATTCTCAACCACTACTCGCGCCAAAGCCTTGGGTAGCTCTCTACTGTTGTAACATACATACGCGACGCGAGAGGACTATATCACGACAAAAGCCGACGTTTCTACCCGTTTTGCAATAGGAGTAGTGCGCGTCTATTATCTTCGGATTGTATCGATTCGTCAATAATATCCCGTTAAAGATCGAGCCCTCCGTTACTTCAACGAAATAACCCACTCGATAAAACTCACCGAATTCTCCGTGATACACGCGCGACTTTGCTTGATTTCTACCGGCACTTCATCACTCGTCGCCATTTTGGCTGTGTCACAGCAGACGACCGGATCATCTCTCAGTCTCAGGTCTTCAGGCCCGTCGCTAGCGTGGGAGGTGATTGGGCGCGTTCAGTAGACACAACTGTTGTATGTATTTACAACTGTTGAGTTCGTCTTATCAACACTCTGCGTTGATTGGTTGGTTCTAAAAGTAAGAGCCAATCACGTTCGACTGCTACTGAGCGGCCAATACTACGTTTACGCGAGCATTTATGCTGTTTCTACTGAGCGCGTCACGCGTCGCGTCATCTGTCTTAACCAATCAAAACGTCCCATTTTATCACATGCGTATGTATATTTGCATATGTGTATTACATGTATATGATGACGCGACGCGTGACGCACTCAGTGGAAACTCAGCATTACTTCTGTAGTAAGGCTGATGGCAGAAAACAGTAAGCTCTTACGTCTATCATAAACGTGAACGTAAAGCAAGGCAGAGAAAACCGTATACGTAACTACGTAATCGTGAAAAGCTATCGTGTCACGACTTAAGGTTGGTTTATAATAGCCGTAACCGTTAACTTAGGGTTGGTTTATAATAGCCGTAACCGTTAACTTAGGCTGGTGCCGTAGAGGCCGTTACCGTAATCTGTAAAGGGGCGGTTTATAATAGTCAGTACGCCGCTGCGGTTACGGTCGCAGTCACAACGTAAAACGCATAACCTGTAAAAGTCATATTTTTTTATATAAATAAATTTAAATTAAAACAACGAATTTTTCGAACACAAAAACGATGGATTTATCTGAAATTATTGTGTGTGGAATGTTTTTATCAATTCTGGGGCTAGCATACACTGCATATGAAGACGCACCGTTGATGAAAAGAATAAGGAGAAAACGCCGTTGGAGTGTACGTCCAATTAATCAAAAAAGGAAGGACACAGGACATTTTCATAATTTATTTAAAGACATGGCGACAGTAGATAATGAACAATTTATTAAATATACAAGAATGTCGCAGATCAATTTCTACAAATTGTTAGGACTTATACAACACAAATTAGTAAAGTGGAGCAGACGTGAGTCTAAGTCCGGAACATAGGCTAGTTATTATGCCAAATTTTCATTAATGGCCATTCTTTCTGATCCGATGCTCCTGATCCTGATCGTATTAATTTGCATCGTTCTTTTGAAAATCGATTCCGCAAGGCAATCCAGCGATCTCTACATTCAGAACCTAAATAACATTTATAATTATTTAATACTGTATTCCATCAATAGTACAGTCATTTGGTTGTAAAAGAAAAGGTTACCTGGAAAGTTTTCCGGGAGTTTTAAAAATGGGTAATTTTATATATTTCGATGTGCTCTTTCCGAATTTCAACTTTGCCACCTCGTATCTTTGCCGCTCGCGCCGCCATATTGGAAAAATGGCGCCTAAAAGCAGTTTTTTGACAATATCTCCTTTCCGACTCATTCCACGATAAAAACATTAATAAACAAACAAGTAAAGGGCACTGAGAGTCGACGCGGTTCTTGATGCGTTGAAATATCAGATTACTGATTTATTGATTCATTGTACATTCAATCCGTACGTTTCGGCTCAGGATTGAGCCATCTTCAGCGATATAAATTAATATTTGATCAAGTTCTCCATTATACTCTAGTGAGTTTCATGATTGGAAGATCCAGAAACGATGTTAGTTTGTAAATGACTACGAGATCAAAATCTGTAAATCCCAACTGAATTAATGATGTTGTTGTTTAAAAATAAATATGATTAACTCACCAAGTAGTCAAGAGAACGAGAACATTACACAGAAAGCCATTATCAAAGAATCAGGTACAACGTTTTATCCGAAACATCACACGATAAAGAGGTTCCGAAATAACAGTCTTGTCAAGAGAGCACACACATGGTAAATGACAATAAAATGTATGTATTTTAAACTCAACATATTTTACTTTTGACAACATTATATACAAACAAAAATTTGGATCCCCCATGGGCTCACCGTTGTCCCCCACTGCCGCTGACATTGTAATGCAGGATTTAGAGAACAAGGCGTTGCGAATGCTTACGTTTAATTTACCTTTTTACCGGAGATATGTAGATGACATAGCTATGGCCGTACCTCCCGATGAAATTGACACAGTGCTTAACTTATTTAATTCTATTCATCCAAGGTTACAATTCACTATAGAAATAGGAGGCGACCGGTTGAATTTCTTAGACGTAACCATCATGAAAAATAATAACTATTTGGAATTTGACTGGTTTCACAAACCTACGTTTTCAGGCCGCTATCTCAACTATATGTCACAACACCCTTGCTCCCAGAAAAGAGGCACAATAATGGGCATGGTAGATAGAGCATTCCTATTATCACACCCTAAATTCCACTCCAAAAATATCAAATTCATAATAGATATTCTCTTAATGAATGACTATCCACTATCATTTATTTTTAATACAATTAATACCAGAGTTAAGTCTCTTCTCAACAAATGTACACGTAGACAGGCTGATGATCCTACGCCTACTAATGATAATAACAAAAAGCGCTCGTGGTTCACTATACCATATGTTTCTAACATCTCAGAAAAATTCAAAAATGTCACCAAGGATTTGAATGTTAATCTCTCTTACTTTAGTCTGAATAAACTGCGTAACTTTGTTAAAGTACAGAAGGACACTCTCCCAATCCAATCAAATAAGAACGTTGTATATTTGATCGAAAGTTCTCCATTATACTCTTGTGAGGCTTCATATGTCGGCCAAACTTTGAGACAGTTAAAAACGAGAATTTCCGAACATAAAAATACATCAAAGCAAACAGTAATAAACGAACACAGAAACAACTTCAACCATGAATTTGATTGGGAGAATGTGGAGATCTTAGATAAGGAGAGATTTTTATCAAAAAGACTAGTTTCCGAAATGGCCTACATCAAACTTGAAAAGAATAGCCTTAACTCTCAAACAGATACAGAATTTTTACATCATGCATATGTATCCATATTAAACAAATTGTAAACCTTGCCCATTAATTTTATATGTCGACAGTCTTTTTATTTTTATTTTTAATTTTATTTTAATTTTATTTATTTCAATTTTATTATTTTTATTTTTAATTCTATTTTCATTTTTACTTATATTTAATTACTTATACACCCCATATATAAATTTGTTTATCTCTTATTGTTTTCACGCGTTTCGAGTGTCTCCATTTGTTTTGGTAGGTTAGCCGATCTCACTTGCGACATACATTTTATTGTCATTTACCATGTGTGTGCTCTCTTGACAAGACTGTTATTTCGGAACCTCTTTATCGTGTGATGTTTCGGATAAAACGTTGTACCTGATTCTTTGATAATGGCTTTCTGTGTAATGTTCTCGTTCTCTTGACTACTTGGTGAGTTAATCATATTTATTTTAAACAACAACATCATTAATTCAGTTGGGATTTACAGATTTTGATCTCGTAGTCATTTACAAACTAACATCGTTTCTGGATCTTCCAATCATGAAACTCACTAGAGTATAATGGAGAACTTGATCAAATATTAATTTATATCGCTGAAGATGGCTCAATCCTGAGCCGAAACGTACGGATTGAATGTACAATGAATCAATAAATCAGTAATCTGATATTTCAACGCATCAAGAACCGCGTCGACTCTCAGTGCCCTTTACTTGTTTGTTTAAATTTTCGAGAGTCCTTGACCTTTTATTTATTAAAACATTAATATACAAAATAAAACGAAAATTTCCTACAATTTATGTAATAACTTTTTTTTTCGTAAAATTAATAGTTTTGGCATACGAGCGCCGCAAAGTATAGTTCAACACGCGTTTTGGCCTAAAAACTCATTTCCACACCACCTTGGCTGCGTTCCAAAACTCTACTCCGTCAACTCTAAAGAACCCAAGGTAGTGGGGAGAGAGTAAACCCAGAGTAAGTTACTTTGGTTGAACGATTTGGAAGGTGAAAAAGTAGTATTAGCAACGAATAAAATGGAAGCTCAACGAGCTATTTTATTAAACATTGCATCAAATGAAATAATAATGAATAATATATATTAAACATAGATGCAAGTAGTAGTGAAAGTGAGAGTGAGGTGGAAATATTTTACATGATGCAATTTTCTCGATTAAGAGGAAAACGAAAAAAGGGTGTTCGCATAGAAGGTTATGTATAAATGATGTAGTACCCAGATTTGCAACACATCAATAATATAAATTTATAATATTATTTGTATATATATATAATACTGTATAATACTTTAACAATGTTTTAGGATTGAAAGTTAACCTTAACCTAACCTAATAAATCTTACTTTTTTTAAAAGTAACTTTTAATCCTAAAACAGACTAAAAAACCATTAAAAAAGAAATTAATATGCTTATTTATTATGTGTGATATATAAAATACTTTATCTAATATGTTTATTAATATTATATTTCTTACTTACTTATCACAGCAACGACCAACGTTTCCGCGGTGTATAGAGGCAATTGCGCTTATTATGTTCTAAGATCCCGCGTTTATATTTAAATTTAGTAGAGTTTACTCTGCTAACCCACCTCGGAAGCAGGGTTCATAGAGTTAACTCCGGGGTTACTTTACTCTCACTTTTGGAACGAATAGGCTCCGCCCATATAGTTACTTACTTCGCGTTTTGGAACGGCGTAGGGTTAACCCTGCTACTCAGAGTAGTTTTGGAACGTAGCCCTTGAGGTAAGCCCCTTGCACAATGCTAGGCAACAGGCAATAGGAACAGGGAACAGAAATCAGAAACCTTGTATTTATGCAGAATAGACGATGACACAGGCAATAAACACAGAATTTCCGTCACGTTGGAAATTCTGTGCTTATTGCCTGTTGCCAACCAATCATATCGTTCGAATTTTTTAGGTTTGTATTAACGAATTTGAGGTTATTTCCTGTTCCTATTGCCTGTTGCCTAGCATTGTGCAAGGGCCTGTAGAGTAATGGGCCGTCTACAATGAAGAATCGTAGGCCGTAGCAGTAAGAAATTGACCAATCACAATCGATTATTCTTGTAAAAATCCACTGTGATTGGTCAATTTCTTACTGCTACGGCCTACGATTCTTCATTGTAGGGCTGCGTTCCAAAACTCTACTCCGTCAACTCTAAAGAACCCAAGGTAGTGGGAAGAGAGTAAGCCCAGAGTAAGTTACTCTGGTTGAACGATTTGGAACGTGAAAAAGTAGTATTAGCAACGAATAAAATGGAAGCTCAACGATGTATAATACTGTATAATACTTTAACAATGTTTTAGGATTGAAAGTTAACTTTAACCTAACCTAATAAATCTTACTTTTTTTGAAAGTAACTCAATCCTAAAACAGACTAAAAAACCACTAAAAAAGAAATTAATATGCTTATTTATTATGTGTGATATATAAAATACTTTATCTAATATGTTTATTAATATTATATTTCTTACTCTTACTTATTACAGCAACGACCAACGTTTCCGCGGTGTATAGAGGCAATTGCGCTTATTATGTTCTAAGATCCCGCGTTTATATTTAAATTTAGTAGAGTTTACTCTCCTAACCCACCTCGAAAGCAGGGTTCATAGAGTTAACTCCGGGGTTACTTTACTCTCACTTTTGGAACGACTAGGCTCCGCCCATATAGTTACTTACTTCGCGTTTTGGAACGGCGTAGGGTTAACCCTGCTACTCAGAGTAGAGTTTTGGAACGTAGCCTAGACGGCCCATAAGGCTGCGGTCACATGGTGCGGGATGGAAGTGCGGAATAGAGAATGCGTCATAGACACAGCCAATCAGAGCTATGCCGCAGTGTTCGGCATAGCTCTGATTGGCTGTGTCTATGACGCATTCTCTATTCCGCACTTCCATCCCGCACCATGTGACCGCAGCCTAAGCGGCGCGTTTTTTTTACCGTGGCGTCGCCAGTAGGCCTAGTCCACATGCAATTCACTATTCTAAAATTTAGCGCATTCTTCTTCGCTTTGCTGTTCTTGATGGACCAGGTGTATTTCGAAAACAAACCACAGGAGCCTTATTGGCAGTGACGGCAATTAAAATATCATCACCGTATTTTTTGAGGAGTTGTGCTTTCACCGTTTTTATGTGTGGACGGTAATCACCTTCAATTTTGGTCATCAGTTCGTCCAGAGAAAACTGACATTCTTCGGAATTCTGCTCGAGATAAGAATAAATGTACTGCATCGCAGTATCGATCTCGTTTGCATACGGACCTCTTTTTTCTACTTCTTCAGTCGGTGGGGCTTGGTACAATTTTTTCATGCACGAATTGTGATATTGTGCATCGGCTGCGACCAAATCATTAACATGCTCGAGACGCTCAACAATCGCTCGACCCCAATCATCATTACGAGCTCGAGCAAGTTCTGAAATACTGTTTCTCATCGATAATTTACGTACGCTATACACAACATTACGATCGCACAAGCGCGTCTGTTTTTGTTTTGCTATAAACTCTGCTGTTATCTCAGCAGCGCACAAAAGACAATGATTTCTGAATGAGAATGTTGGGCGCGTAGATCGCAGTTGTGGTTGAGAAGTCGTGGCATCGCTTCCTCTACGCAAAGATGCAGCGATTAACTTCTCATTATTGTATCGTTTTCGACATGCATCGTGAACCACTATCGATCTCAGTCCCACCAAAAGTTTATCCTTGTTGTCCTTTCTTTTAATACTTGACTTACGAAAAGTCTCCAATCCTTTTTTCTTCACTTCAATCACTTCATTTTCTTGCAATGGATTAGCACAAATAAAACAGTTTACTTTATTAGAAGCCATGGCTCTATAAATGCAAACGACACTGTGAAACGATAGACGTGTATTGATGACTCGGACTAAATATTTCTATTGAGCTCGGCCAGCAGATGTTTTGTAGAAGGAAGAGAAGGGGGCCCGACACAAAGGCGACGCATTTCTTTATACCTGCGGAGGACAGGCCATAGTAAGCCGGTTTGAGCGTCTCGAGCATGTTAATGATTTGGTCGCAGCTGATGCACAATATCACAATTTTATTTTTATTTTTTACAGCAAAACAGTTCAATGTTAAAGGCTAATATTTGACTAAATTGTAAGAGACACTGATAGCAATCAAAGCAAATAAAATATGTATTTACGTACATGTGTGCATAAGAATATATGTAATTTATAAAAAGCGGGTGCTTGTTAGCCTTGGTACGTTACTGCCTTCTGCTACGGACGGCCAGAAAGCATTTTCGGGCCGTATCGCTAAGGCCGGTATTCATAGTCTTCAAGATCGTCTTAAGTAATGTCTTAAGACGCTAATACGGCTCTGTGATTGGTTCATGACATCTTAAGATTGAACTTAAGACGGTCTTAAATAACTATGAATACCGGCCTAAGAATCCGTGCGTCCGCGTAAGCAATTCAGTGGTGTGTGTACGTGTTGTACGGACATACACCACTACATGGAACCTGAAATTAGTTTTTCAACGTTGGTGACACTGAAACCGGAGTTTCGCGTTGCCACCACGCGAGGTCTCCAATATCAATTCGGAGTTTGCCTGGCTAACTTCAGTGAGCTGTCTCCTGCCGACCCACGGCTATTATAAACCATTGAACTATATACCATACTGGAACGCGCACGCCTCTGTTCATTGGCGGCCAAGATTGTGGGAGTGGGATAGTTGAAATGCGACGATGTTGTTCTTGTCTAACTAACTGTGTCGACCACGTGACCTGACGTACTACCCGTTCTAAAACCATTTATCTGTAAAGAGGTTATTTCGACCTGGCGTATAGACTAAACAATGTTTTATATTTGTAAAGAACATTGAAGATTTTGCGACAATTGCGACAGTAGAATCATACCGGTGCGTACATGTGTGATGTGCGTACCGGTCGCGGCGGTCGTTCGTTGCAGGACAATGTTTTCAGTTAGGGTAGTTACAGTAGAAAAAGACAGCTTCGTCGCATTTCAACTATCTCTTCGTGGCCGCGGTAACAGCGGAGGGGGTATGGCCGTGCGCGTTCCAGTATGGTATATAGTTCAATGTTATAAACCAACCCTTCTTTGCACACGGATGTACACAGATTCAGCTGCGGACCCAACCACAAGTGGCCCAACACAATACTCGGTTTTGATTGGTGGCTGCGGTCAGCCAATCAGCAAGCGAGGCACCGGTTGTTCGGGTGGTTGCGCTTCTCTGATTATTTTAGTATAAAGTTGTCATTCATCGCTGTTGCATATCTCTGCCGATCCCTACCATCCACCATCCCTATCCCTACCCTACCGTCGTCTGTCACTGTCCTACGGAGTACGCCGTACGGACTACGGAGTGATAAGTGAAGGCGCATATCCGACGCGCGGGACGCGCCGTTTCGGTATATCGAGTTTCTCCCGTCTCCGAGTCCGAGTGACGTGCATTCGCGTTTTGTTCACGGCGGTACGGCGGTAGACTGCGGGGATGAAGTCGGTCGTTACTTCCGGGTGTGGTTCGCCGTTCGATTTCCGGCGATAATCCGCGTACGGTGTTGCACTTTGCACAGCATTGACGGTTCTGTAATCTCAAATCTGTACTGCGCTGTACGTTTGTGGCGTACGCGGTACGGTACGGCGTACTCCGGAGTTCGGACGATCTCTTCGACGTGACGACGTATGGATCGTCGCGTCATGACCCAATGAAAGTGGCCGAGGTAGTCGGCTGATAAGTAGCCTCGTTAGGGTTGATAATGGGCTGGGAACCGGAACGAAGTCAACGGAGGCTGAGGCTCATACGCATACGTGTCGCGGAGTGCTACGGAGAGTGTCGTTTTCTCGAAGCGGGTCAGTCTGTGCCATACTACTGCTCTGCCTGCGCGCGATTCATCTCGCTACCGGAACAGTAAGGACGTGCGGGTGCGGACGATGTAAGGATCCTGCATGCGTTTGTTCTGATGTCTCTCAGGTGCATCTGATTCGATTGAATTAACGCCGTAGAGCTCTAGAAGATGCTGGTGAGTAAACAGACGAGAGAGAGAGAGCGTAGTACGTACATACGTGTGACGTAGAGTGTGATAGTAGTGGCGGCAGAGCAACAAAACGGTAGCTGCGAAAGTTTGCGCTTCGTTCCGTATATGCGCGCGTATATGTATGACTTGTCCTTGTGTTCCTCTCATTTTCGCAGAGTCCGTTATGGATGTATAAGTGCCGCGCGGTTAACGCGTTCGCGCTTCCTCCATTTCTCTCTACCTCTCTACCTCTCTGCACTGTAGTAATTGTACCTATACCTACATATACCAATTGTATGTATGGTACCTCTCGGAACGCGCGCGCAACTACGAAATATGCATCTATAGTCTATACCTATCCACCTTTACTCATTTCTCTCTCTCTCGTTCTCTTCTCCTTTTTGTCATTTGGATGTGAGCCCAGACGCGAATATTGCGAATCTCCTACCTGACGCAATGCTGTCGCTCAGGAGACATGGAGGACTTCGTAAGGTCTGGAAACTTCAGTTTCCTTTCGTGGATGTGTATAGGAAAACCTGACAGTTACTGTCTTAAGTAGACAGTTTTTACTTTCTAGAAGGCGTTTGTGTGGAATGATGCGGCTACCAAAGCGTGCACATCTTATCGTTAGCTTCACTTTTTTCGTATAAACACATATATCTTTTACACTTTTATTATTGTATTAGTTGTATTCTTTACTCCGTCGCTCTCTCTGTGACGCAAGTATACATGTTATTATTAGGACATATGTTGTATGCACATTGTTATCTTATTTTTTGAAAGATAGATAAAACCAATTTAACTTTTCGACTCTCAAGGGAGGCGAGCCATTCACTCCATGTCCCCATAAATGATTTTTTTAGAATAATTCTACCAAATCGTTATTATAATTATAGTTTTAAAGATATTCTGTATCAATGTGTGTGTGTGTGTGTGTGTGTGGGGCGTATTATATTTATGCATTGATATGTTTATTTACTATATAATTTTTAACGTCATAAACATGCTATTACAAGGAATTTTGGTCAACCACTCGCCCCTCTTGGTAACTTATGTGTAGGAAATTAGCATGGTAGTTGAAATCTATGTAAGAGACAGACTTAAAATATGATTGGGAGAAACAAACGTATTGTATATTGACGTTCAATTATATTTTGTACTTATATAAGAATATCTGATTTATTTCTGTGCGCATTTTGTTATCCTTATTGTTAGCTTTACTTTTTTTTTTGTATATATCCTTTATACTTTTGTTATACTTGAGTTCTTTACTCTATCCGCTATCGCGCTCTATGATGCAAACGTACAGGAGTTAATTAGGTTTCTTTTAATTACTATTAAGACTATGGTGCACATTGTTATCTTATTTTTTGTGAGATAAAAACCTAATTAGTCTATGTAAACAGATTTAAAATATTATTGGGATAAACAAGCGTATATATATCTACATATTGACGTTTAGTTATATTTTGTATTTATTTGAGAATGTCTGATTTATTTCGCCTAACTTTTATTTTTTCCGCCTGTAAAAATAAACTTATTAAAAAGAAAAAAGTTTTGGTACTCTTGTTTTGTTTCAAGTGGAAAAAACATTAAAAAGCATAGTTTAAATTTAAAGCATAAATTTATATGTATATACGTATAACCTGCTTGTAAAATATTATAGCTCGTATTATAATATACACATATATAAATATATACATATGCTATAATGCACACATTCTGGAACTACTAATTTTGTTGATATCTGTGTATTAAATATTTCTTTTGCCACAAAAGTAATCAATGTTTAGAGATCAGATATCAACTTCTATTTACTCTGCGTTACTCTGTTTCTCCTGTTTGATCCTTATATGATTTATAGACTGAAACAATCTTATTTTAATTTCGGTCCAAACCGAAAACGAATATTCAGTTATGTGCGTCAATTTCGGCCGAAACCGAAGACCGAAACTTCCATTTTTAATCCTAGAAAAACCATATGTGTATATATATATATATGTATACGCCACGCACATAATATAGATACATACACTTCTTTATAAATATAATTTAATTATTGAAATAATAATTACAAATATCACAATCCTACTATCACAATTCCATTATCATAACCTGTAGTATGCAATATGGTATCCGTAATATCACAATCATATTATTTTAGTAAGACTTCCATATGCAACCCCCGTCCGATTTTTATCTACTTTTGCAGGCATATAGTACGTAGATACTAAAAGAAGTTGAATAGCACCAGTGACAACTTGCGGAAACGACTATTTCTTAAATATTAAAATTTTTATTATTTTGCTACATTTCGGATTTTTTGTTTGCATGTGCGCAAGATTGATCCTCTCTTCGCGTGGAAAGTTGAAAACCTGAATCGTATATACAATGCTGTCCAGAGAACCGATCTTTCGCATACGCAGACCAAAAATCCGAAAGCAAAATAATAAAAAATTGAATATTTAAGAAATAAGTAGTCGTTTCCGCAAGTTGTCACTGGTGCTATTCGACTTCTTTTAGTACGTACTACGTGCCTGCAAAAGTAGATAAAAATCGGACGGAAGTTGCATATGGAAGTCTAGCCAAATAAACAGAAACCTAAACCCAACCAAAATTCCGTTTTTTTGCCGAAACTTGCCGAAACCGAATTTTCAATCGGACTCTAATAACTTATGTAATTATTTCATGTGAAGAAAACATATATGCGTATCAGTATTGTTTTGCCGTTATTATATTGTAGACAAAATCAGTAGTTCTGTTGGAAAAACATTAATTATAAATTGATAACATTAAATTAATATTAAAGAGCATAGAACTTTAGAAAAGAAATGATTTTTTAAATAAATGGCGGTTGTGTCCCAAGTTAAAATTAAATATCTACTTATGATACAAATTAACATAAACATTGATTAAAGTTAAAAAGGTTTAATTTATGCAATACAACGTAAAAGAATAGGTATTTCTATAGATCTTTGGTTACTTCCCAATTAATTTATTAAAGTTGCTTGTTAAACTTAACGTTATAAGTTCTGATACGGAACCGTTAATTTATGGAATGGTGATAATATTGACATGGAATGTTAATTGTAACGTACATTGTTGTTGCAGGGAGACGATCCACCATCCCTATCGGTGGGTACAGAAGTTAGCGCTAAATACAAGGGTGCCTTCTGCGAAGCAAAAATCCGTAAGGTGGTACGGTCGGTGAAATGTCGTGTAACTTACAAACCACAAGGTTTAGGAACTGCTACGGTTGCCGACGATCAAATAAGAGGGACTTTAAGAGTAGGTGCCTCCGTCGAAGTTAAACATGTAGATCGGAAAGAACTTGTGGAAGCTACGATTACAAAAATCCAAGACTGCAGTCAATATACTGTAGTCTTCGATGATGGAGATATTACAACGTTGAGAAGAACCGCGCTTTGTCTGAAAAGTGGACGGCACTTTGCAGAAAGTGAAACGTTGGATCAACTTCCGTTGACTCATCCAGAGCATTTTGGGAACCCTGTAATTGGAGGTAGAAGGGGTAGACGATCAAGGCAAGCACAGTAAGTATTGTGGAGAAATTCGTTCTTAAAAGTTCGAATAATTGTCTAACGTTAGCTATAAAATTTTTATGCAACAGGGATGAAAGCAGTGAAGATGAGGACAGTCCACCACGAGGCGCTCGTGACTCGGCTTCCAGCGGAGGTGCGAAGGAAGGAATGGAAACTGAGCCAGAAATTGGTAGAGTGGTTTGTGTGGAACTCGGTGATAAAAAGAAGAAAGACAATTGGTTTCCAGGATTAGTGGTTGCACCTACCGCTCAAGATACAGTAAGAATACGAGTGAGAGACGATTACTTAGTACGCTCGTTTAAAGATGCGAGATAGTAAGTGAGAAATCTTTATTATAAAGTATTGATTGCTATTACATTATCATATTCACATGTGTTGTGCGCGCATTGTCTTTGTATTGTTTGTAAATATTTATATATATATTTTTCTAGTTATACAGTACCCAAGAAGGAAGCTACAGAATTCACGAAAGAATTAGTTAATAAAGTTGAAAACAGTACTTTGAAGGTCGCAGTGGAGAAAGCGCTTTTATTTTTAGAGAAAAATGAATTGCCACCCCATTGGGACAGGGATTCCCTGTTTGGGCATTCCGTTTCTAGTGGAAATAGCGATTATGATGGAGAACTTGACTCAGATGTAAGATTTTTTTTATCTATTTATACTCTCCTTTTTCCTTTTTTTTACATTATACAATGGCTATGCAACGTAACGTGAAATGGAATACGGTTTTTCTAGAGTTCGGACGACGAACCGCGTGAAGAAAAAGATCATTTTGTGGCTCAATTGTATAAATTCATGGATGATCGCGGGACACCTATAAATGTTTGTCCGATGATTGGAACTGAGGATATAGACTTGTATCGGCTTTTCCGAGCGGTCTACAAATTGGGTGGTTACAATCGTGTTACGAATCAGAATCAATGGAAAGCCGTAACACGGCGACTTGGTTTTACGATGCAAAATTCGGTATCTTTGTACAATCTTGTGAAGCAGGCTTATAAGAAGGTCTTACACTCCTTTGAAGATTTTTATAGAAAATTAGGCTGCACCATGGTAAATCATCCACGAGGTAGCATGCGTAAACAACGTCCTGGAAGAAGTCTGATCCGCGACAAAGACAGAAATACTCCTATACCACCGCCAGCACCAGCGCAAGTGAAAAGTGACAAGGATGAAGATGAGAAGAAAGTTGTGGAGGATGAGAAGAAAGAGAAGAAGGAGATTAAGAAGGAACAAATAAAAGAAGAAGAAGTTGTCAAGATAAAAAAGAAAGAAGAATCTGAGGGAAACGGTAGCGGCCAGGAGAGCGATGTAAATGTGGAAGGAGATATCGAATCGTCTAATAATGAAAAATCACAAAAACCGACCACGCAAATTTCTACGTTATCTCCCACTTCGTGCAGTACTACAACTGCATCTTCCAGCCGGGCCAAATCAAAAAGTAAAGAAGATATCAAAAAGAAGGTGATTGAAAAGAAGAAAACAGAGACCAAGAAGCAAGAAAAGAAGGATGAGAAGATCAAGGAAGAAGAAGCCACTAAGACAAGATCTAAGGCAAAAGATGATACTGTGAAAAATAAAGGTGCTTCCGAAGGAAGAGAAACTCGGACACCATCTAGAGAGGCAGACAAGAAAACGATGTCTAAGCAACGACGTTTAACGGATGAAGAATTAAAGAAACGAGGAAGGAAGCGCAAGGAATACGAAACGGAAAAATCGCGTGCGGACGAACAACTTACAGAGATTGCCCCTAGCTACAAAGGTCCCGTCGAGTGTGGTGACAAATTAAAAGTATATTATGGCCCAACGCACGAATCCAAAGTTACTTATGAAGCAAAAGTCATCGAGATAGAGAAGGAAGGTCCAGAACCAATGTACCTTGTACATTATACAGGTTGGAACACCAGATATGACGAGTGGATTAAAGCGTCTAGAATCGCTCAAAATATCACGCAAGCTCAAGGTAGAATAAAGCGCGTCAAAGCAACTCCCAGGCCTCAAACTCCCAGCACGAATTCGTCCAACAACGTCAAGTTAAAAGGTAATTGCAATTCGAGCGCTAATGCATCGCAAAGCCGACGCCGGGCGCAAAGCGTCGCTCCTACTTCTAGCACCGGTCAGTCAGCTTCAACATCTATGAAAGAAGCCAAGAAGGAAGAAAAGGAGAAAGACAAGGAAACAATACAACCAACTAGATCCACTACACCGCTATCTATCGCTAGTTCTAGTTCCAGAACTAAGAGTCCTGCTACGCCCGCCAATAGGCCGACCAGAACAACAAGAAATGCAGAGTTATCTGGAATAGAGCATCGTAGGCGCACCAGAAGAACCTCGGGACACACGGACATATCTGTTGCATCAGAAAGTGAGGATAGTGAGGGTTACGAGTCCGATACCACCGAGCCCGAGCAAACCAAAACCAGATTGAGAGGTATGGAAGAAAGAAAACGGAAGGAAGCGCGAAGTAGAGCAGAAGAGAGAATTAGAACGGATGATGTGACGAGTGATGGTGATGACGATAAAGACAACTTGGATGAACCACGTAAATGTAGGCGTTTAAGAAGAACCCCTGGCAAATCTCAAGGCATTAAATCCGAACCGGATAGCGATCAAGAGGAACAACCAAAGGGCCGAGATTTCGATCTTAATCAAATACGATCTGAATTGAAAGGTTTCGACAAAGCTGTCAAGTTAGAGATAGTCAGGGCGGAGCCTGAAGACGAAGTTAAGCTGGACGAGAAGGAAAACGTGGCCGCGGTCACGGCGTCGCCCAAGTTGGAGAAAACTATCGAGTCTCCGAAGGTGGAAGTTGTCGAAACGAAAGTGGAAAGCACAGAAGACATATATGAATTTAAAGAACCGGAACCGTTCGAGTTTGAGGTAAGAAATAAGAGAGATACCAACTGCGATAAAGATAAATTGAAGAAGAGAATGTTCGAAGACGAGGCGAAAAGTCCGAAGAAGAAGCAAAAAACGCCGGTTACTGCGACAGTAGCGAAGGAAACGAAATTTGAACCGCCAGAGAACGATTCTCGGAAGAAACCGAGGAAATTGTTTAGCAAGAGGTCTGATGACGCGCACGAAACGGTGACGACTGCTCCTAGCAAATCATTACAGATCGCATCGTGCGAGGACGTTTTTAACAAGCTGTGCAAGTCGTCTACGTCATCGTTCAATCAATTGAAATCAACTGTTGCGGAAGAATCGAGCAATAAGGTAACTGGTTTAAATCTTTTGTTCAACGATTTGCCGGCAGACGATGAAGGTACTCGCGACGACTCGGAGGACCGTCTGATAATTTCGGAGACCGAGGTATCGGAGACGGAACAAGAGAACGTGTTTACGTATCAACAAGATATTCAATTCCAAAGCAGCAAATCGTCAGATACGGCGGAATCAAGCAAAAACGAGGCAACCACTATAGTTGAAGCGAAGGAAGAAGCGCCGATGATCAATACGAGCAGTAATAATACACCTGCTAACATTCCGGATCAGAAACAGAACCAAATCAAGTCATTGTCAAGTCAAGTCGGTGCTGGTCAATCGCAGCCAGAATTGAAGATGTTGGATTCGAAGTTGCTCGATATTGTCCCAGTTCCATCGCCGATTGTGACACCGCCAGCTCCCATAAGCGCACGACTGCCGGCGACATCCACGATAGAAGAAAAGTTATCGGCCGCGATGGCGTTTCGAAGCAAAACTAAAGACATCAAGAAGACTTTGGACGAGGAAACACCTTATGTCGTGCGTGTAATCAAGACACTGAAGGAAAAGAAATTAGACACTTCTAATTTTCTGCACAGAGGCAAAGACACGGATTGCGTTATTCCTGCGGCCGAAAAACGCGAATACGAAAAGAACGATGAGAATCTACGCAGAGAAATCATGCGCGTGATAGCTAAACGAAAAGAAGAAGAAATATCGAAGCTGAAGAAAGAAGCGGAAGATCTATCGAAGCCGAAGAAATTCTCAGAAGCGAAAGTAGTAGCTGAACGCAAGATCAAATTGCAGGAAGCTACAAGAGACGAAAGTTGGAAAGATGCCGGGTACGAGATGTCTAATAAAAAGCTCGAAGAGGAATATAAAACAACGGATCAAAAAGACAAAGACAAAGTTGAAAATCGTAAAAAACAAATCAACCAAGATATTATAGATTCCACGGATAGCAGTGATTCGGAACAAAGGCTCGTGATAGATAACGAGGAGCCGCAAGATGTTAAAGTATCGACATCTACTTTTGACGTGAAGCTACAAGCGGAATTAGATCGTATAGAAAATACGCAAGAGAGACACGCGAGGTCGCAGGTATTGAAAACTTCACAAACTGTCCATCAGCAGTATGAGCAGGAATCTATGGAGTTCAAGACTGACGCAACACCCATTCTGAAGACAGATGAAGAGGGTGAAACAATGAATTCGCTGCTGTGCGAAGAAGAGATACCTGGCTCGCCTGCTCCACTTTCTGAGAACATCGAACAAGTTAATGTTGGTCCTTCGTGCAGTCCGCCAAAGAATGAAGTCACGGAAAATAGCATAGTGCTGATGGAGATGCCTTTTGCGAGTGCACCGACCTCGAGTCAAAATACAACGAGCAGCAGCACCGTCGCTACTTTCAGTATAGCATTGCCAAAGACCGAAACATCAATGCCAGTTTCGCTACCAATGCAACAGAACGCGTCTTCAAACATGCGACAGTCACAACAGCAGCAGCAACAACAACAGCAACAACACCAGCAACATCATCAACAACAACAGCACATGTTGGCTCTGATACCACCGCAACGACGAGAGAGCAACGAAGCCGCACCGGTGATGGACAATACGCCGCCAACGACGCCCGATTCGAGCCTTTCCAACATTTCGGGCTCGCCTAGGGACGAGAGAACCGGTGGTTCGACGCCGACTTCCGAGGATAACATCAAACTTAATCGCGACAACTCCGAGGCGGACAACGACAGTGCTGGCAAAGGCCTAGGCTTCAGTGAGGACGACACTCTGCCCAACTCCGAAAGTAACTCTGCGGACAAGATTCTTAAGCCACCTGCCAAACGTACAGTTGAGGACATGCAGTCACCCAAGAAACGCAAGAGAAACAGAAAATATTCGGAATGCGGTAGCGGCAATGTTGGTGTCGGCGCCGGCGTCGGTGATGGCATCGGTGTTGGCGTTAGCGTTGATGCTAGCGTTGATATTGGTGTTGACATTGGTGTTGGCGTTGACGTCGGCGTCGGTATCGGTGTCAGCGGTAACAGCAGCACCAGCAGTAATAGCAGCAACAACAGCAGCAGTGGTGGTGGCGGCAATGGCGGTAGCAGTGGCGTCGGCGGTGGCAACGGCGGGGATGGCGGTGGTAGTGGCGGTGGCAGTGGCAATGACAGGGGCAATGTTAGTGGTTGTGGCAGTAATGGTAGCGGCGGCACCATTCCGAAGAAACCTGGCAGACAGAATGGTAGGCATGGCAGATACGGAGCTGGGAGCGATAGCGACGACACTAGTGTTGACTCCAATCTCTGCGGAGTCAACAACACGCCGACAAATCATGCCAGCATCATCACCAACGTTCCTGATCTCAGTACTTACTCGTCGAGATCACCGAGACCAACAAAGTACAATTTTTACGTCGAATTGGGTACGTTAAATAATATATACTTCTCCATTTGTATGATTTTGTCATGTTAAGCATAGTGAAGATCTTTACTCGTCTGATTGTTTTAATTCTGAGCACAAGAATATTTTCTAAAACTATTCTATATGTTACTATATTATGTTTTCACAGATCCTGAATTGGACGGTAGTCAAAGAATAGCTGTACTACAGCAGAAATTAACTGAATTACGAAAGACGTATAACGCCGTAAAGGTTGAACTTGCTGCTATAGAAAGACGTCGAAAGAAACTAAGGAGGCGAGAACGAGAAGGTACCTGATAATACATAAATCTCTGATAATTGATTTCACACAGGCATTATTTCGTACTTTCTCTCATTAATAGCTCCACATAATTACAATTTTATTTTTATAACATAATATATTGGCTATAATAATTGTTACTCTATTTTTCAGTATACTAATTATTACTAAATGTGAGAGATAATTTCTTGATATTTTTTTATTAATTTATTTATGTTCAAGAAAAGTCATAGATTATAAAATGTTTCTTATTATCATATATACAGGGTGTCCCATTTTAACTTAGACAGCAATATATCTCTGAAACTAAGCTTTATCGGAAAAAATGTTTTAGATGAAAGTAGAGTTTAAGGGGTAACACCACTGTAAAACTCGAAAATGAAGCGTCTTTTAGCGATTTTTTTTTTGGTGGAAGAAAAAGTAGGAGAATAATTATATTCGAGAATGTTCTTAACTATGTATTGAAGTATTCACACAAATTTTTTTATTGCAAAATAATAAAAAATAGCGGCGCGGGAGCCGTTCCCGCCAGTCTCGTTTAATTTCAGGCGCTCCGCGGCACGCAGTACAAGTGCCGTAAAAATTAATCTGAAACAAAATAAAAAAATTTTCTATAATCTGCATGAGTATATCTAGTGAAAGACGTAGGGGATTTTGAAAATATTAATTTTTGATTAATTGGTGGTCATTTGAATTTAAAGTTCGATTTTTGACCTAAAAAATGGGTATTAATTCGTACATATAAAATCTAAATTTCAACTTATCGAAAATCCGCTACGTCTTTCACTGCGGAATGTTGTTTTAAAGATGTGGTATAAATTTAGAGTGAAAAAAATAAAAATTGTTTGAGTTATGCTGCGTGCCGTGAAATTAGCGGGAACGGCTCCCGCGCCGCTATTTTTTATTATTTTGCAATAAAAAAATTTGTGTGAATACTTCAATACATGGTTAAGAACATTCTCGAATATAATTATCTTCCTACTTTTTCTTCCACCAAAAAAAAAAGATGCTTTATTTTCGAGTTTTACAGTGGTGTTACCCCTTAAAAGGATCTATTTACTGACCGTGTCAGTTTGACCATGGGTGGTGTCTTCAAGGTCAAGATTACCTTAAATTTTTTAAATAAAACCCCCTATTTTTTATTGCGTATTCTTGTAGCTCTTGTCGAGACGTTTTCAAAACACTATAATAAAGCTCTCTTTCGTTAAGAATTTTTGAATTTCCTTAGATATTTCAAATTTTGTCATAATATTTATAATATAAAACATGAAGTATCTCGTAAAGTATTCACTTTTCGATGACTTTACCTTGATACTTTTATACGTAGAATAATAAGAGGAATTGAATATTAATATTAATTTTTACATTTGCAATTTTGTAAAATTAAATGCGTCTAAAAGTTGCAATCAAAATTTTGAAATAATTTTTTCAGTTTTTTTTACAACAATCGATTTCTTTATTATTTTACGTATAAAAGTATCATGATAAAGTCATCGAAAAGTGAATACTTTGCAAGATATTTCATGTTTTATATAAAAATATAACAAAATTTGAAATATCTCAGTAAATTCTTAAGGCTCCTGGGCCGTGAGCCGAGAACTCCGCGTTGACGGTGGCGACATTGGTAGAATCGGTAGAAATAAGAACTATAAGGCGAGAAAATAGCCATATTCGTGGAAAGTGACATGTTGACAAGCCTATTTTGTTGTGCGTGCCATTTCCTTATTATTCGCTCTGTACTTGTGCTCAAACGTTTGACGTATTCGTGAAAGTCCGTAAAATTTACCGAAAAGTAAGATTTGCTTGCGGAAGGAACGTTTTCACCTCCTTTCGATAGTCGTAAAACGGCTGTTTCCCGTATATTCAGGCTTCGTTTATGGCTGTTTGTTTATTGTCGTAGGAAAAGGATAGTTTTCGGTAAATTTTGGAAGTGTTCTGAAACGATCTAGAGTGATGTTTTATTGAAATGTCTTTTTATTTGAAAATGGCACGCACAACAAAATTGGGTGTTTTCCACGCCTCGATAGTAAGAATTCAATATGGTCGCGGTGACCATCCAGGAGCCTTAACAAAAGAAAGCTTTATTATAGTGTTTTGAAAACGACTCGACAAGGGCTACAAGAATATGCAATAAAATATAGAGGTTTTTATTAAAAAAATTCAAGGTGATCATGACCTGACCTTGGAGATGCCATCCATGGTCGAACTGATAAGGTCAGTAAATAGATCTTTTCAAACCCTACAACTTTGTCTAAAACATTTTTTTCGATAAGCTTAGTTTCCGAGATATTTTGCTAAGTTAAAATGGGACACCTGTATATGTTCTACAATATAATAAGTGGCTTTTACATTGAGTTTACATGACTTTATAGATAATGAATAAAAAGATTAAAAATGAACATTTTACATATATATCTATATACATTACGTATATAGGTTGTTAAAAAAGATCTAACATTTTAGGCACGCATAGTATATTGCTCGAATGGAACAAAAAATATCAATAATAGATCGAAAAATTATTCTTTTCTGAGATTGAGCGAGACTTAGGGTATTGATAATATACATATATAGCTATCTTGTTTGCATTTTTTTCATAAATTTATATTATTTCTTACATTTTTTTATAAATCGATTCTCTTGTTATTTTACGTATAAAAAGTAGATCATCCTATAAGTAATGCGGTCTTTTTCTATATTTGATAAATAAAAATAAACTAGTATTTGAGTAAATTGAATTAATTTTCCAAATAAATAGAAAATGTGCCAATATACGGTTGGGCTGGTTTTTTTCTTTTGTGTTTAATAATATTTCTATATGAATTTATGTACATTTTTCATTTAGCAAACTACGCGCCGATTATTGTCGGTCTTGAAACGCAGTCTCAAGTTGAAAGCTAGAATAGTATAATCGCATAATTAAATTGATAATCAATTTAATAATACTGATGCTAATAAATATATTTATTGTTAGAACCACCGTGTAAAGAATATATGTGAAAAATATTATTATTCTGAATATAATTAATATAGAATTTGCAAAATATGGAATTAATTTATAATTATATATTTGTTTTAATTTTCGTGATTTTCTTTAAATTTTTTAATTAAATTTTGTGTTTGCTTATAAAATTTGGTTTGATTTAAAATAGTCGTTCTCGATACTATAAGCTTATCACATTGCTTATATGGGATGACCTGATATTAAAAGCAGTAGCAAAATCGTCAAGAAGTAAAAGAACAGTAAAATTGTTAACAAATAAATACTTTATAAGATATTTTACATCGTTCTCAGAATATATCGGAATAAAATATCTCTCACAATATAATTTTATTTTTCGATTACTTTTATTTTTATGTGTAAAATGATTGAAATCAATTTATGTAAAAAGGCATTATATAACTATGCAAAAATGTAAAGTCGCTTATCAAATTGAAAATTGCTCCTCTCTTTTTATCTCTCTCTTTTTCGCTCTGATGAGATTAATATATTTCGGCCTGATGTTGATGTTGATTAGACATTTTTATTTTCAGCACTGGAAGTTACGTACATTCCTAAAATGGATTTTTGTTTTCTAATGTTTTGTATCTCGCATTTCGTTTTTTGCAATAAAAAATTTAAAGATTGGTATTTATGCATAAAATATATATATATATATACATATATATATATATATATATATATATATATGTATATGAAAATGACTCGGGAAGACATCCCCAAACAACATATTAAAAAATCAAGCAAATCGGAGAGGAGGTCCCTTTTATGCATAAATACTAAAGATTTTTTTATATTAGATACAGATATTCCAAATTCATGCAATTCCATTATAGGTAATAGTCATTATAATTTGTCATTCTAATGAGACTGAATTTGTTATAAAAGATATGCACATCATTTTTATATCAACTTTTCACATCGTACACTTATTTTTAACTTGATCTTTGCAAACTTAACACTTTTACAGGGTTGAAGTTTGATTGTAATCAACCTATTTTGTAATTAACCCAAAACATACCCTTAGTTTCGGTACGTGATGTGTTAGCACATTCTGTTAAGCCGATGCTGACAAACTAACGTAAAAACATTCAATCAAATATAAATATGTCAAATATTTGTAAATTATTATTAATTAAATTATTATTAATCATTATATTATATTAATTATTACATTAATTATAATATTATTATTAATTAATTAAAAAAATAATTTACAAATATTTGACGCATTTATATTTGACGAATGGTTTGCGAGTGAACGCATCGTCTGGAGCCGGCTTTAGGGATGGAAATCCAAGAAATCCAACAAAGGAACAAACAGAAAAACAAGAAGACGACCAAAAAACACTGTTTGGCGCGGCTATTAACAATGATTGCTCGATATTATCTTTCAGTAGTCTCAAGGACATTTATCGATCTTTTGGATGCAATCAACATTATGCTTGTTTTTGAGGACAATTAAAATTTTTTTTTTGGAAAAGAAATAGTGGAATTGACATGCGGATGCAAAGGTGAATATGCAGTCAAAAACAATACTCAAAATTCTCTTTTGCAAATACATCGTAACCTTCGGATGAAACTTTCTCCCTTGGTAGTCTGATAATGTGAAACAAATTTTTTGTAGATAATATCCTTCGAATCCTAAAAACAAATCAACGTTATCTTGATTCAGGATCGTTGAAAACGCAATTTTCTTCACTTTTTGTAATCAAGGAGACTACCAGTCTATACTTTGGTGCTTGATTTCTGGATCATATCGAAAGCATCACTTTTCATCATTAGTTACAATAATTGTTTTGAGGAGTTCTGAGTCGGCGTGGCGGATGAGATGACGGCGCGTCATTTCAGTGCTTCATTCGATGGAAATTTTAGTCGAATCTGCAGCATAACTCCTCCATGTGTTGGAATTTTGAGTCAAAACTGACTGATGAATTGTTTTCTTATTGATACTCAAGTCTTTTTGTCGCCGTAAGGTCGTACTAGATGCTATGCAATTGTGCACTTTTTCAACGAATTTATTCTTGCAAACTAAGAATGGGTCGTTTGACATCCTTCAAGTGTTGACAACTATTCCTGAACTTTGAATGCCATCGGAAAACTTGTCAAAATCAGCGTTGCGTGCCAAATATATTTTTTATTAATTTTAAAATAGAATTTCACATTCGTATGATAAACATTTGATCACTTCCATCGCACTAACTTTGCTACTCTTTGTATGATAAACATCTAAGAGTAACAATTGGTCGGTGATACATGTACTAAAAATATCATTTGCTAACGAACGTGGACTTCACATAAAAAATTTTCTAAAAATTCAGTCTCACTTATATCCATCTGACATCCAGCTGACAAACTAACGTAAAAACATTCTGTTACAGCGATGAAAGCAGCTAAAGCAGAAATGCAGCAAGCTTGTTCGTGATAGACAGCACTGAAAGATTGTTATTCCTTTCTTCGAGTACTAAGTGGGACTATATGCGCGTACTAAGTGGGACTTGTATAAGCACGGTATTATTGGCACGGGCATCATGCAATCACGCCAGCCATCTCATGAGTTTCATGACAATTTTTATGTATGTAATATCACTTAGGTAACATTTAGCCGTCAATCTTTCTTTATTTAAATAAACTGTAGATATAGTCATAAGATTTAATGTAACGAGAAACAATGCGTTTGTCTAAATCGATTTATTCATATATAATATAGTTATTGTACATTATACATATATTCCGTTAATCTTGTAGTCTAAATGTTAAATCTTTAACCTTATTTTGTCATTTCGCATGTTTGGATGCAAAGTACAAATTATCAAAACTGATTATCTTCGCTTTACTTCTCTCCATCATTTCTTTTTTCTTATAAAAAAGGCTGACAATGAGAGAGCGTTATCGATGTGTTACTGTAAAGATATCTTGGGGAACAATTATCTAGCTGTCACTTCCGTTTCTTGAGTATGATTATATCGGTTGTAGTTGAGCTGTTTTCACAAAATGTTGAAGAAAAGACAAGAAGCACAGGAAGGATTATACAGTGATCATACAATTACGTCAAACGCTATGTTTTTTATATTGTAGTAAAAAGTGTAAATACTGGAGACTCGCAAAATTTCGTAAAGCATTAGACATTAGTACAATGTATTTCGGATGTGAATATCCACAATTACACGCACGCACGCGCGCGCGCGTGCGCGCTCACACACACACACGCACACACGCACGCACACACACACACACACACACACACACACACACACATTTTTGTATAACGCGAAATGTTGTACATTAATACGCGTATGAAATAAAACGATTGCTAACTACTAGATAAAAAAGAAAAGTATTTCGTCTAATTTAATTTATATATACAGGGTGTACCGTAAAGACCGGATCTCAACGCTTAAGGGTAGATTCCTGAGATCATTTGGAGACAAAAATCCTAATGCCAAAGGCTGCCAAGTGCCAAATTGTCATCCCGATATTCGTCGGTCTTGCGAACAGTGTACAAAGAAATAAAGTGAATAATAATTTCAATATTTCTATTGAGTTGAGTAAAGTGTGGAAGAGCTGTTTTGACATGCGACGTCCCTGAGTGCGCAAAATTTTGATAAGCACATTAGTGAACTTTAAACCTTTCCCGTTTAAACACTGTAGCAGCCTTGACATTTTGGCATTAGGACTTTTAAATCAATACAAAGGAAATAGCCATACGGTCCAAGCTTGGATCTTAGGCAGCTCAATATAATTATTTTCAATATGTATTTAATACGCGTATTAAATACATATTAAATACATAAGCTTGTATGTATTTAATACAATATGTATTTAATACGCGTATTAAATACATATTAAATACATAAGCTTGGATCTTAGGCAGCTCAATATAATTATTTTCAATATGTATTTAATACGCGTATTAAATACATATTGAAAATAATTATATTGAGCTGCCTAAGATCCAAGCTTGGACCGTATGGCTATTTCCTTTGTATTGATTTATATCTTAACGGTCTTAACATATATTGATTAGGACTTTTGTCTCTAAATGATCTCAGGAATCTACCCTTAAGCGTTGATCCGGTCTTCACGGTACACCCTATATATAACCTTGTAAAGACGATATTATATTTAAAAAACACTAATGTAATTATGTGTTCGATATTGGCTGCAGTTTATTGGGTGGGTTACGCTTTGAAACGTTGCGTCGATTTTTTTCTCTGTTCAATTGAACGCTTCGAAGTATTCATAGCGCTAAGCCATCGACACATGTAAATGAATATATATTATATGTATTCATTTATATAAATATATAAAAGATACAAGGATGTAAGACATATGTTTTTCCCCTTTTTTTCTTTCATGATCTATAATGCGGTAATTTATCGTGAACGCAACTCAACGATACTATTAGTTTATTGATCCACAATATATTCAGCTCCCGTTGTGCTTTATCATCATTGAAATGTTATATACTCATTAGTATTATATTCCACGTATTGGAGACTTGTCAGAGATGCATTTATATTTGTATTTCAACATACATGAGTCGAAGAGTACTTCAAGTATGAAGAAATTTGACAAATGCAAAAAAAGATGGGACTTAATCGTAAGAAACACATCGCGAAAACGTGAATCAAATGTCGCTAGATGAAGATAAATTTGTAAAAAATATAAATCTAGCCTGAAAAGAGAATGAAGTTTTATAGATATACATTTTCTCTCTTAAGACACATAGGCGCGCACATATTGTACATGTGTATGTGTAAAATTTCATTCTTAGGTACATATAAATATATATTTTTTATAAAAGGTCAATATGAGCTCTATGGAACGTGAGAACGCGATTACACTTAAGTCCGAGGAAATGATGTCAGGTTTATTTGACATTGTTTTGTACA